>JALIGW010000006.1:26385592-26495592 GCA_023053685.1 Diadophis punctatus similis
CGGGATATTTTGAAATTTCCCCATGGCAAGATTTGGCAGCTAACAAAACACAGTAGTAGAATCAGAATAAACAGCCCCACACTCAAGACCCGACACAGGACGAAAGTCATTTAGCCACAATGGGAATCACCCAAACTCTTTTAGAAACACAAAGCCCATATTGCACAAACCCCAAAACTTCAAAAACATAGAACCATATAAGAATCCTTCCTTTCATCCACTGCTGAATGTCACTTCGCTTCTGCAATTAAAAACCTCCTTCCGAGCAGCTTCCGAAGGCTTTTCAATTTAAAGCCAGAGTCTCCAAAGTTTGCAACATTAAGACTTTTGGACTTCAACTCCCAGAATTCCTCAGCCAGCCATGCGGCTAAGTTTGGAGACTCCTGATTTAAAGCGACAGCATTTGTTTTTCTTCTTTGCCAAGCGATCTCCCGGCTGGAAAGTGAGTCCTGGTTTTTTCCTTCTAACACCTCACTCTTTCTTTCTCTTTCTTTCTCCCTTCCTTTCCCCCCTCCCCCTCTCTCTTTCTTTCTTTCAGGTGAACCGGCAGGGAAAAAAGGCTTTAAAAAGTTTTAAAAAAACAGGAAGTGATGATGTTGGGGCGGGTGGGCGGAGCCTCCGCAACCGCTACCTAATCACCTGAACCGGGCCGAACCGGGAGGATTTCACCCCTGGATATGGCTGCCTTTGGGGGGGGGACTTCTGTTTGTGTGTGTGTATGTCTCTCTCTCTCTCTCTCTCTCTCTCTCTCTCTCTCTCTCTCTCTCTCTCTCTCTCTCTCTCTCTCTCTCTCTCTCTCTCTCTTTCCCTCCTTCCCTCCCTCCCTCCCTCTCCCTCTCTCAGCCTCCAGAACCACTCTGCCACCCCAAAATGGGGCCATTTTTGGCCTCCCAGGACCTCTGTGCATCCCGTTTTTGGCCTCCTTGGCCTCTAGTACCACTCTGCCGCCCAAAACCTGGCCCGTTTGTGGCCTTCTTGGCCTCCAGAAGGCGGGTGGGGCTGGCGGGTAGGTGGAGTGATGTGGGCGGTGCAGCCTTGTGGTCCCACGTGGGCTGGATTAATGGCTTTGGTGGGCTGTATCCGGCCCACGGGCCATAGTTTGAGGACCCCTGGACAACACAGTATTAATAGTAGGTTCTATAATATCTCAGGACTTAAAATGGACATTAAGACCAAAAACATCATTAAAAACACATATTGTTTGCACAGGAAGAACATTCTTCCTGCGCCAAGTCAGAAAGCTCAGACTGCCCAAGGAGCTGCTGATACAGTTCTACAGAGGAATTATTGAGTCTGTCATCTGCACCTCTATAACTGTCTGGTTCGGTTCTGCAACTAAACAGGATAGACACAGACTTCAAGGGATAGTTAAAACTGCAGAAAAAATACTTGCAACTATGGTAGCTTGCCTTCATACTGCATGAGCCAGATAGAGGGCTGTGAAAATAGCTACAGACCCCTCACATTCTGGACATAACTATTTCAACTTCTTCCCTCAAGACAACACTATAGTGCATTGCACGCCAAAACAACCAGACACAAAGACAGTTATTTTCCCCCATGCCATCACTCTGCTAAGCAACTAATTCCCACAATATTGTCTTATGCCCTGGGATGTCAAACCACCTAGTAGAAACTACCTTCTCATCTTTCCTATTACCAATTTTCTTAGCTTCTCATGACTATAACTTTGTTGTTTGTATCTCATGATTTACATTGATTGCTTTTATTTAGTATTCTATTATGATTCATGTTGATTGACTATTTAGTATCTTATGACTATCACTGAATGTTGTATTTTATGATTTATGATTATTGTATTTTATTATTATGATCATGATCTATCTCTTGTTGCTTGATATATGCTAAGAGATAACGCACTGGGGACAAATTCCTTGTGTGTCCAATCACACTTGGCCAATAAAGAATTCTGTTCTGTTTTAATATGGAATATCATATATTCAGGCCACTACTACAGAAATAATAAATGAAATCATGAAGGAGTATATTTTAATATATATATATATTTATCATATTTAAAAACCATCCATTTACATCACGGGGAAAATAAATAAAATAAAAACAATATATAAAATTTAAAAGAGGCAAGAGTTTTAAAATGAATTTAACAGATTAACAGAATTGGAAGGGACCTTGCAGATCATCTAGTCCAACCCCCTGTCCAAGCAGGAGACCCTACATTTGCCTCTACCTAGGATCAAACTCACAACCTGCTAATTGTGAGGCAAGAGCTCCACCTCTAGGCCACCGCAGAGGAACATTAATTTCAGAATTAATTAATTTCATCCTGGATGAAAATTACCCAATCATATAGGAGGACATTTTATGGGATGAAGTAATTATACTTACTATTGTGAAGCAGATTTAATATTTAAGCTGAAGACCAAGGACACGTGAAAAACAATAGACTGCCCATTCCTGCTTTACAGCTTCAAACATTGTTTAAATTCAGTGGAAAATATTGATGGCATGGACGCATGATTTCTTTTATTTTTGAGCAATAATCATAGAAGATGATAGTTATGGTACAATATACGGATGATTTCAGAATGACAGAATAACAGAGTTGGAAGGGATCTTGAAGGTCTTCTAGTCCAACTCCCTGCTCAGGCAGGAAATCTTATACTTATAATCTGTTCCTCCGTTACTCTCTGTTATGGTCCAACATAAGGAGGGTCACAGGTTAGTTTATTTTCCTCTGAAAGAAAGGTTTCAACTCATTTTGGATTTTGAAACATTTTTAGCCTTTTTACTTCAATTTAGTAAAACACATCATGTTTGATTCTTTCTTTCAAAATGAAAAACATTTCAAAACAAAGCAGATGGGAAATTCTTATGTTTTCCTTAGTTATAAAATGGCTGAAGAATGATCTTTTATTGAATAATCATTATTTACATGTCAGCAGCCTTTGCATGATTAAATACAAAGTAAAATATTTTGAAGGAACTCTTTTTTATGTTTTTTTTTTTTAAAAATCTAAAGTATCGTACTACTAAAGGAAGCCATCAAAGAACATGATGATTGAACTCCATCAAAGTCAACACCAGCTGGACCAAAAAACAACTGAAGGAAGCCACACATGATTGGAAAATGAGGAGACAGCTTGTCCATATAATAATTGAGAATTAGACATGATGGAACGGGCAATATCATTATGAAGATATCATATAAATGAGATGAAAATAAAGTTCTTTAGCACATAAATCTTTTTTGAAAGTAAAAAAATAATGTTATTATAGTTTGGGTCTGAAGAACATAAATTATTCCAAATCAGAATCAAATTATTAAGCTCCATATTGTTTATACTAGTAAAAAAAATCCATGTAAAGTCTTCGTACTCTTAAGAGTTAATGGTATTGAATTGTATTTTTCCTGCAATTTATCTGTTTTTAGAAATGTGTCAGGTTATGTAAGTTTCATGTTCTCATAGTGATCTTGATCTCCTTTAGGATCTCTTTTTCGTTTATAAAAGTTATGTCTGGGTCTGACATTGCTTTGCACCCTCTTAGATAGTTTTATTTTAATAGTACTTGGCTTGTTATTTCAGGATAGATCTCAGGTTCTTGTGCTGACTGTTTGCTCCTATCACATGTTTAATGTTTATACTTTACGCAATCCATATTTGCTTTATTTGCTGATCATTATCTTCATTTCAAAATGCCACACTTTATAGTTCTATATATTTTTGCTGGATTTTCAAGCACACAATAGAATTAATAGTGGCTTATTAAAATATAGTCCCGAACATGGACATTGAACAAAAACTATAATAAAACTCTCTATACATCAAAAAACAATATTGAAATGATTAATAATTGCACAAGTTACAATTAGCTCTATTTTATAGGGTAGAATCAATAACTATTATAATCATTACCATCATCATTGGAATAATAGAAGCTGGAATTTAGGAAAGGATATTATAGTATCTGGAATAGAAGGAAAGCATTAAATTGCATTTTTGGATTGCTTTGATTCCCGTAATGTTGCTCAAAAGATGAGATGGAGAGAATGTTGCAATTACATACTTCTGGTGTAATCTAATATGATAATGTCTTTGTAGCCATTGGAGTATTTAATTTCATCCTAAAACCAAAGTAGATATGCAGCCTTAGAAGAGGAGATCTGAACTGGATTTCCCTCCCTCATTGATCTGCTGTTCCAGATTGTGGTGGTATGGAAGTGGTTGCTAAAGAGTGGGCAGTAGTTTTAGAAGCCTGTTTACTAACACTTCTTCCCACCTTAGAATTATGCAAACTTTATTACATATTTTTCGTTCCTTTGAAAAAACTTGTCATTTTTAAAATTTTATTTATACTTCAGTGCAAAATACTATTTTTCCATTCTTGTTTAGGTTCTTAGTAGATAAGTGGGAGACCAGAAGGAAATCCCAAGACTGTGGCTTAGATTGGGAAGTAAATAAATATTCCAGAAGAAGGAAGTGACCAACAACTTTCAGATTGTTGCCAGAAAATGTCATGGAACTTCATGATGTAAGCAGATTTCTAATGTTGTATCCAATAGGGTAACTGCATTTCAAGGCAATATGTGTGACCTGAAAGATATAAGGTAAAGGTGAGTTTGGAGTGTATGAAATAATAGAGAAAGAATGTGGGATTCCACCCTTTCCCAAAAATATTTAGAATTCAAGATCATCCTTTGAAGATAAATGATGGAAGGTTCAAGATAGATACACTACCCAGTCTTTTGAAATGGGGGCCATAATAAATGTAATTGCTACTACTAATAAATAAAATCAATCTGTTTTTCCACTTTTCATTGTTCATCCATTTTTTAATCCATTAATTCCAGGAAAAAACCCCAAGACCAGTGGTGGGATTAAATTTTTTACTACCGGTTCTGTGGGCGTGGCTTGGTGGGCGTGGCAGGGGAAGGATACTGTAAAATCTCCATTCCCTCCCCACTCCAGGGGAAGGTGACTGCAAAATCCCCATTTCCTCCTGATCACCTGGGACTCGGGAGGCAGAGAATAGATGGGGGCGGGGCCAGTCAGAGGTGGTATTTACCGGTTCTCTGAACTACTCAAAATTTCCACTACCGGTTCTCCAGAACTGGTCAGAACCTGCTGAATCCCACCTCTGCCCCAGACAAGTAATCAAACAATGAGATAGAGAGTGATGGGAAGGAAGAAAAACCAGATACAAAACATATCCAGGATCAGTCATAAACTACTCAAATGCCAATACATTAATTCTCAAAGTTACAGAACAAACAGGGTGAACTCTAATGATCTCTAATGATCTAAGTGCCAGAGCCCACTGTAACAACATTGCCAAAAAGGCATTAAGAGTTGTTAACCTAATCTTGCGTAGCTTCTTCTCTGGTAATATTGTACTGCTAACCAGAACATACAAAACATTTGCTAGACCAATTCTCGAATACAACTCATCTGTCTGGAACCCGCACTGCATATCGGACATGAATACAATTGAGCGAGTCCAGAGATATTTCATGAGAAGAGTCCTCCACTCCTCTGTTCGCAACAGAATACCTTATGCCAGGAGACTTAAAATTTTAGGCTTAGACAACTTAGTACTATGTTGCCTTCAGTCTGACCTAAGTGTAGTACATAAAATTATCTGCTACAATGTCCTATATGTCAATGACTACTTCAGCTTCAACCACAACAATACACGAGCACACAAATAGATACAAACTTAAGGTAAACCGCTCCAAACTCGATTGCAGAAAATACGACTTCAGCAACAGAGTGGTCATTGCCTGGAATGCACTATCTGTGGTTTCTTTCACAAACCCCCAAACTTTAATCTTAGACTATCTACTGTCAACCTCACCCCATTCCTAAGAGGTCTGTAAGGGCGTGCATAAGCACACCAACATGCCTACCATCCCTGTCCTAATGTCCCCTTTTATTCATATCCATTTCATGTATTCATAATCATGTTTAATCTTATATCTGTTATCTAATACATGCTTGATGAAATTAGGGAGAAGTATTAGTACTCGAGGGCAGGTATGTAGTTGCCATTACTGAAACTTGGTGGGATGAAACTCATAACTGAAATGTACTGATGGAAGGATACAAACTATTCAAAAGAAACATATCTAACAAAAGAGGAGGTGGAATTGCATTATATATAAAAGATCACTACATCCCTACAGAAATCCACAAAACCAGTAATGAAAGACTCCTAGAATGCATATGGGTCAGTATAAAAGGAAAAAAGAATGACATTGCCATATATGTATACTACACACTACCCAACCAAGCAGAAGAAATAGATGAACTTTTTCCTAACCAATTAACAAGTGTATGCAAGAAACACACCAAGTAGTAATGGGGAACTTTATCTATCCTGATAGCAACTGGAAGACAAACTCTGTATCAAGTGGGAGATCAAACATACTGTATCTCTAACCAACCTAGTTGTCAACTTTCATCTAAAGGTAGAAGAGAGAACTAGAACAAAAGCTATATTGGACCTAATTTTTACTAACAGAGAAGTGATAGAGGGGGTTTAACTTTCCAGAACTTTGGACAAGAGTGACCATATCATATTGGAATTCAATATAATGCAAACACAAGCAATAGAACATAATCAAACCAGTGTCTTTAACTTTAAAAGAGCTGATTTTAACAAAATCAGAGAGACCTTGGGAAAGATTCCTTGAATGAAAATCTTAAAGAGGAAAACAACTCAAGAAGCTTGGAAAATAGGATCCTAAAAGTCCAGACCAGCACAATAACACTGAAACAGAAAAACAAGAAATCCAAGAAGAAACCAGCATGGTTGCACAAAATTCTATCTAATAAACTGAAAGACAAAAACAGAAAACAGGGACACATAACTAAGGCAGAGTACCAACAAGTAGCCCAAACTTGCAAAGATTAAATCAAGAAACCTAAGGCTCAGAATGTAGTAAGGCTTGCAACAAACATCAAAAACAATTTTAAAAATTACTTTCAATACATGAAAAACAAGAAAAAAGTCAAGGAAACAATTGGTCCACTAATGGGAGAAGATGGCAAGGAAGTAAAGGGCAGTAGAGAGAAAGCAGAGCTGCTTAACTTCTTCTTTACATCAGTCTTCACACAAAAAGAAAATACAGCCCAACCTACAAAAACATAATAGTAAAAGACAGACTAGAAATAAAAATTAAAATAAGCAAGAAAATGGTAAGAGAACACCTATCTAATTAGAAAAGTTCAAATCAATAGGACCTGATAGATTACATCCCAGAGCTCTGAAAGAATTGGCAGATGTTGTCTCAGAACCTTTGAAGCATATCTTTCAAACAACCTGGAGCACCAGAGAACTACCAGAAGACTGGAAAAGAGCCATTGTGGTTCCCATCTTCAAAACAGAGGGAAAAACAGATCTAGGAAGCTACAGACTAATACAAGCAGATCTGTGAACACGTAAAAGCAAGTAATATTATAACCAGAAGCCAACGGGTTTGTCAAAAGCAGATGATGCCAAACAAACCTTATGTCATTATTTTTCAAAGTGACTAATTAATGGACTAGCAAAATGCTGTAGAGACAATATACTTGAATTTCAGTAAGGCATTTGACAAAATAAACCACAACCTACTTCTTGGTAAGCTAGAAAAATGGTACATTAACAATTATTAATAAATCATAGTTAAACAGCCATGGCTGGTTGTTTACATCTACATCTACTACATCTACATGGAGGGAAGTAAGCAGTGGAGTACTGCAAGGTTCCATCTGAGGCCCAGTATACCTTCATAAATGACTTAGATGAGGGAATAGAAGAGGAAGTTATCAAATTTTCAGTGGACACTAAGCTGGCAGGAATAGTCAACACCGCAGATAATAGGCTCAGGATCCAAATGGATCTTGACATTTCAACACTGGGCACTATTCAAAAAATGAACTTTAATGTAGAGAAAAGTACGATTTTACAGATAAGCAGGAAAAATCAAATGTACAAGAATGGATTAGGTGAAACCTGGCTCAAAATCAGTAATTGTGAGAGCAACCTTGGAGTCCTAGTGGATGATCACTTAAATATGAAACAGTAATGTGTGGTGGCAGGCAAAAGAGCTAATAAATCCTTGGTTGTATAAACAGAGGCATAGTGTTAAAATCACATGAAGTATTAGTACCAAATTATAAAAGCTTTGTAAGACCACAGCATCCAGTTTTGGTCATTACAACATAAAATGACATTGAGTGCAGAGAAAAGCAACTAAGAAGAGTAAGGGCCTGGAGACTAAAACATATGAAGAATGGTTGCAGGAATTGGGTATGGCTACCCTAGAGAAAAGAAGGACTAGAGAGTGATAAGATAGCAGTGTTCCAATATTTGAAGGGATACATCAAAGAAGAGGGGGTCAACTTATTTTCCAAAGCACCAGAAGGCAAGACAAGAAACAATGAATGGAAATTAATCAAGGAGAGATGCAACCTAGAACTAAGGAAAAATTTCCTAATAGAATAATTAGCCAGTGGAACAGCTTGCCTTCAGAAGTTGTGAATTCTTCATTACTAGACGCTTTCAAGAAGAGACTGGACAGCCACTTGTTTGAAATGGTATAGGATCTCCTGCTTGAACAAGATGTTGGACTAGAAGATCTCCAAGGTCCCTTCCAATTCTATTATTCTGTATTCATTTTTTCATACAATATATACTTTGATTAAAGAATTGCTATAAATTATAATATTTATAATCTGTATGTCCTATAAAAGCGAATTGGGCAAATTCATTAAAGATAAGGCTATTGATATCTAAAGCTATATAGATGGTTATATAAATTCCCCAAATATCAGAAATGGTACAGCTTGGAATAGCAATTGTGGCAGGACATAAATGGGATAATAGAATTGTGCTTATTGTTTGGCTAATGTGTCGTCTGAAGGTGTCACACTGGCCACTAAATGATAGGAACAGCATGCTAGCCTAGCATTTGGATGGCTATGATACTGTAGCTCATAGCTGAACTGGGAAGGCAGAATATACATCCTATACATATTGATCTTGGGGAAAAATACCAAGATCAGGGAAACTTACTTCTAGGTAGGAATGCACTGTTAGGATGAAGTTCAATACATTCAGCTCTGCAAACTCTAATTTACATACAGTATGTTATGCTTCAACAAATGACTTAGCCTTTAAGAATCCAGATGACTGTTTGTTGTTGTACTTTAGAATATTTTCAACATCTACACTCACATTGCACATGTGTAAAATTTTGGCTGGACTTTGAAGGAAAATGATCTCACTTTAAAAAAGAAAGAGAGAGTAAAAACATTATCTACAGTTTAAAGATCCATTTTCTGGGTCACCTGATGATGTTGATCTACAAGAACAGATGGAATTAATAGAGCAGTACCATTAATAAATGTTGATGAACAAAGGGAATCTTTATTGTTGCAATTCTTGTGGCCTCAAGATAGTCTTACACTCAAATTCATAGTGCTTTTACCTAGAATGAAGGCCCAGCAGGTTAAACTTTCTAGCTGCTATGTAGAAGCATCTTTAGAGTGCTCCAAGTACAAACATACAAAGGGCAAAATCAGTGGCATCCATAGCCAGCTGCAAGAATGCAAAAATGATGACCCACACATCATTACCAAGATACAAACCTTGTACATTTGTGTGCTAAAATCTGATATAGCTTTATCAGTGATGGCATTGGCATGATGACATAATCATGCATGTTTCATCATATGATCCATCTGCTCCCTTGTTCACAGATTCCACAGATATTTATGGGTGTAAACATTTTGATTGAAGTGGCTCATTCTTTGACAATGTTTGAGAAGATACGGTCCAGCATGAGGTAACAGCTACAATGTGCTACAATTCAGGGGTGGGTTCTAACTTACTTCGCTACCGGTTCGCTTCCTCCCACGCCAAGTGGGCACGCCACATGGGCGCGCGCATGCTTCATGTGCACGTGCATGCGCAGTACCGAAAAATCTGAAACCCCCGCCCAACAATAAAGCCAAAAACAAGATGCCGACTGCATGCACAGTGCCGGAAACTCGGCTTCTGCGCATGCTCAGAAGAAAAAATAAAATTAAATTAAAATTCAATTTTTTTTAAAAAAAAATTGAAAACAAGATGGCGACCGCATGCACAGTGCCGGAAACTTGGCTTCTGCGCATGCTCAGAAAAATAAAAAATAAAAAAATAAAATTCGGAAAAAAAAATTGATTTTTTAAAAAAAAGATGGCGGAGCCCACGGACTGGCACCGACCGAACCGGGTGGGTGACGTCATTGTGACATCACCAGAGGGTCACTACCGGTTTGGGCAAACAGGTCCAAATCAGGAGGAACCCACCCCTGCTACAATTTTTACAAAGCAGTCACATTGGGCAATATTGTGATATATAGTTAACAGAATTTATATGCATATGTTTTAGGAATATATAATAGGTAAGATGTTTCTCAAAAGGGGCGTTGGTCTTACCTGATACACTCCTTCTTGTAGGGTGGAGCTAGCATCCAGGAATGGGGTTGACCTCATCCGTTCAGCCTGTAGGACTGAGTCTATCAAGTTGTGAAGCTCTGCCTCTGTTGCTAGGGCTCTCAGCTTTGGCGAAGATGAATAGACAGACTCGACGTGTATTCTACCTCAAAGGCAGCCTCCTTGATGACCTCTCTCCAGGACCGTGGACCACACAGACTTTGGGTGGGGCTGGATGCTAGCTCCACCCTACGAGAAGGAGCGTATCAGGTAAGACCAACGCCCCTTCTCCATAGTGGGTGGAGCTAGCATCCAGGAATGGGACATACCAAAGCTGTCTGTCCTATGGGAGGGCTAGTTCTGGTCCAAGGTCTCTCCCTCAGTATGGACTCTTTGTGGAACCCGGCGACCAAATGCTGCCTCCGCCGAGGCAAAGACGTCTAGCTTGTAGTAGTGTATGAATGGTGATGGGGAAGACCAAGTGGCCACTCTGCAGACCTCCTCGATTGAAGCTTGCATTGACCAGGCCGCCGTCGCCACTGCACTTCGAGTCGAGTGTGCTGTCATGTGAGAAGGTCGTGGGAGAGATTGCAGATCGTACGCCTTGGCGATGGTGCCTCGTACCCACCTGCCAACTGTGGATGGTGTTACCTTGTGAGCCAAGGTGGTTGGTTGGAATGAGACAAAGAGGGCCTCTGTCTTCCTCAGCATTGCTGTTCTCTTAACATAGATTCAAAGAGCCCTCTGCACATCCAAGGTGTGCCACTTTAGTTCTAGAGGGTGGGAAGGGTTGGGACAAAAGTTAGAGAGAATAATCTCCTGAGCCCTGTGGAACCAGGATTTATTTTAGGGATAAAGGAAGGGTCCAGGAATAAGACAACTCTGTCCGTGTGGAAAACACATAGGTCCTTCCGGACTGAGAGGGCCGCAATCTTGGAAATCCTCCTGGCAGAGGTGATGGCCACCAGGAACGTCACCTTACAGGTAAGGTGATGGAGAGTTGCCAATCGCAAAGGTTCGTAAGGATTCCCTGTTAGGGAGATGAGAACCTTTGACAGGTCCCAGGAGGACACAGGTTGGTTGCCCCCCTTATGAAGCGGCATATGGTGGGATGCTGAGACAGGAACTACAGCGAGCCGCAAGATAGCACAGAAGACAGAGCTGCCACCTGCCTCCTGATGGTGTTTGGCACTAGCCCCTTGTCCAGCCCTTCTTGGAGAAAGTCTAGGTGCTTCGCTATTGATATCTGTACGGGGAACATCCCACCTTAGAACACCAAGCGCAAAACGCTTTCCAGGTGGCTGAGTAAATGCGCTCAGTGGAAGGCCTCCTAGAAGCCTGGATGGTCCTGATAACCCTGGAGGAAAGGTTGTGATGCCTCAGAGCGCACTGCTCAAGCGCCAGGTGGTCAGTTGGTAGGTGGTCAGTTGGTCGGATGGAGCAACGCCACCTGACTGAGGGATGAGTCGCTCTGCGGGATCCTTCAGGGTTGAGCCACCGATAGAGACTTCAGATCGGCAAACCAGGCTCTCCTGGGCCAATGCAGCACCAGGAACAGAACCTTTGCTCTCTCCTCCAGGATCTTTCTGATGACTTTGGGAAAGAGTGGCAGAGGAGGAAAAGCATACAGGAGGCCGGGCGGCCAGTTGCAGTGAAGGGCATTAACCCCCTCCACGCCCTGGGTCTTAAATCTCATGAAGAACCTCGGCAGTTGAGCATTCTCCAGGGTGGCAAAGAGGTCATCCTCTGGGAGTCTGAACCAGCTCATCAAGTCTTGGAAGATGGACAGGTGCAGGTGCCACGCTGCATGTTCAATGGTTGTCCGACCTAGCCAGTCCGCCTGCACATTGGACTCCCCAGAGATGTGATCCACTGAGATGGACAGGAGGTGACGTTCCACCCAAAGACCCAGTCTCCTGGCCTCCTGCATGAGGGACCATGATTTGGTTCCCCCCCTGCCTGTTTATGTGGGCCTTCGTGGCCACATTGTACGTGAGCACTAAAACGTGTTTGCTGGAGGTCAAATGCTGTAGATGCCAGAGAGCTAGGTAGACTGCGCGTAACTCCAGCCGGTTGATGTTATATTTTGATTCTGCTGGGGTCCAGTGGCCTTGGACCATGTTTGACTGGGTGTGAGCTCCCCAACCTAGCATCTGTGGTGACCACGAGTCTGTGGGGCTCTCGAAATAGGCACCCCTTTGAGATGGCTGGTGACCTCCACCAGTGAAGGGAGTGACGAACTTCCAAGGGGACCAGGACCCTGACTGCCAAGGTGCTGCTTCCTCATCTCTGGAATGGTAAGAGAAACCATTGTTGGTCTCTGGAGTATAGACATGCCCAAGGTGTAATGGCTATACTAGAGAATATTTTGCCCAGGAGCGTCGAACGCAACCTCAGGGGAACCTTGCACTGCTATAGGACCAAGGATGACATATCTCTAATACTGTCCTGGCACTCCTCGGAAACTCACCCTACACTCCAGAGAGTCCACAATGGTTCCTAGGTGTGTCAGGTGAGTACAGGGAGTGAGGTGGCTCTTCTCCATGTTAATGGAGAACCCGTGGTGTCTGAGGGTGTTGATCATTACTTGGAGATCCTGCACCGCATGGTGCATAGAGGATGACTGTATTAAAATATCATCCAGGTAACATTGAACAAGCACGGGTATATTTCTAAGGTGGCCTGCCACCACTGCCAGCACTTTGGTGAAAACCCTTGGGGCAGAGAAGAGACCAAATGGAAAAGCTCTGTATTGATAATGAACACCTGCATAACAAAACCGAAGATACTTCCGATGTATGGGCAGAATCGGGATATGCAGGTAGGCCTCCGTTAGGTCAATCGAGGTGAGGAAGTCCCCCTGTTGAATGCTGCCCAGAATCGTCTGAAGTGAGTGCATTTTGAATCATCAATAACGGAGATGACGGTTCAATCTTTTAAGGTTGAGAATAGCTCTCCACCCTCTCAAGGATTTGGGACCACAAAAAGAATAGAGTAGAACCCCTGCCCTAGTTGGTCCTCTGGTACCTGCTGGATGGCTTGAATGTCCAGCAGGTGCTGTATGGCAGATTTCATGAGGGCCTGTTTAGCAGCATTTTTGGAAACAGGGCATCTAATGAAAAACCTCGGGGGGGGAGAGGAATTCTAGGGAGAGGTCTGATCTTACCATCTCCCTGACCTAGACGTCTAATGTAATATCCTCCCATCTATTAGCATAGAGGGCCAAATGACCTCCAATGGGAGGATTGGATGTTGACTCACTTAGGGCGATGAAAGGGGCGACATCCTCCACCCCAAAAGGACCACTTGTACTGCCTTCCCCTGCCTGTCTGGTAACTGCCTCTGTCTGGACCCATACTGACCTTGGGATCTGGAATACCCGGCGCCGGATTCAGAGGCATGAAAGGGACGCCGAGGGTAGGGAGCAGAGCGGAAGGAGCCCTTCCTGGAGAAAGTCGGCAGGATCTTCCTTTTGTCCCTGGGCTCAAGCAAAATCAGGTCCAGGGCTTCCCCAAAGAGGAGTTGACCCCTAAGGGGGCAGATGCCAGACGCCATTTGTGGCTTGTATCCACCTGCCTGTGGCAGAGCCAGTGCATACGGCAAGCCACCACAGAGGACCTTGATGCAAATCTGGCCACCTACAGGTGGCATCCGCCGAAAATTGGGCCGCTGCCAGGAGTTTATTTATGTCCTGGTGTGGCCTAAGATTAGAAGCTGGAACTCTGTCCTGGAGTTGGTGCAGCCAGATCAGGGAGCTGCGTGTAAAAAAGGAGGCAGTGGTAGATGCCCGGATCGCCCACACAGCTACCTGGTGCATCTTTTGGAGCGCCTGCTCCATCCTCCTGTCCTCTGGCTTCAGGAGCTCCTCTGGATATCCCAGCATGGTGGTTGAGGAATGGAGACCCACCACCGAAGCGTCCACCGACGGTATGTGAAGGGATTGGGCTAGTTCCGACCCCACATTGTAGAACCTCCTGTCAGCCGCAGATGGAATTGGACTGGACGCAGGAGAGTTCCACTGGCATTTGACAATGTTTTGGGGCTCAGCAGGCTCCACACAGCAGCAAAAATTCCTCAAACCGCTATTGTTAACCCGCACCGGAAGACTTGCCGGATTACAGTGCTATCAGCTGTGGAGTGGTCCTCGTGACTGTAGTTCCCGGCATGTTGGCCAACCATCAGCTGTAGTGCGGCGCTAGCTCCGAAGCCTTCAGGAGCAGTGGGAACGGCAATTGGAGTATGAAACTCCTGGCATCAAAAGGGAGCAGCACAGCGTGTTGCTCAAGCGCAAAAGCTCCTGCGACCAAGTCCTTCTCAATGTCCTATGCTGCCTGTTCCAAAGCCGTGAGCGGTAAGAAAGATGGAGCACTAGACTCCTGTGGCTGGGTGTTGCTCGAACACTGGGCTCCTGCGACTTGCGGCTTGGCTGTTGTTGGGCAGAAGGAAATGTTTGAGGCACCCAGTAACGAGGAGCGAAGCTCTGAATAGCCTGTGATCCAGGGAAGCCGCTTGTCACTCTAGCTGCTGTTAACAGCTAGCGGGGATATTGGAGCGCGAAAACTCCTTTGGCTACTACCGCTTGCCTCAGATGATAGAGGGCACAGAGCCCCGTCAGTACTGGAGATGCTTGATTTTAACTGGCATTGGAGCGCAAAGCTCCTGTGGCAGAGTCGGGAGGAGAGACCCCCCTTCTGTCAGTTAGATGCCACGATTGGCCTGAGACAACAGCTGCTGCGGCTAGAGCCGAAGCTCTGTGCCGCGATCAACCCAGCGACTTGACTAGGTGGAAAGGGAGTCAGCTGGGGAAAACTCACATAAGTTGAATTTGGCTGTCAAGATCTAATCTCTTCAGATGCAAAAAGAAATGGGAGAATTTCAACACACGTCCGTCCAGTCTGAGGACTGAGTCAAAGCTGGGAGCGCTAGCAACAGAGGCGGAGCTTCACAACTTTGATAGACTCAGTCCTACAGGCTGAACGGAAAACCTCAACTCCATTCCTGGATGCTAGCTCCACCTACTATGGAGAATAACATTTTGACTGGGTTTACATACACTGCATGAAGCCATAATTGTTTAACTATGATTTATTAAAAATTGTTAATTAAATGTACCATGTTGTAGTTAGTGGAATGGGTAAACTAGCTCTTTTTGTAATTCATTGAACAAATCTCTTTTAAGGATGATCTATAAATGCTAATTCTACAAGCTCTGAAAAAGAATAACTGCAGAACTACAGTACAAAAGGAATTCGAAAGAATAGGATTGAGGGAACAAGTTCACAAAAGTTATTAATCTTATTTTATTATGATTAAGTTTATTACAAGTATCTGGAATTAATAAGATGTCCAATGTTAGAAGCACAGAGCCAGTAAAAACGTTTGTCACAAACAAATTAAGCATACAAATCATATCTTATTATATAACACTGGTTACCACTCTTTTAATTTCTGCAGATTCAGGCCCCTACTTGTCTACCTAAAGCTTTTACAAATAAGTAGCCAACAATATAAAGTCTATAGGTACCATGGCATATAACATATTTCTTAGATGGGGTATGCAGGACTCCAAAATTGAATATTTATTTTAACTGCTAAAAGATTATCATGTTTTAAATTTATGAAATATTATTCATTTTTCATTTTAAAATAGTTTAATTTTTATATCAGCATCTATATAAAAAGCACAGGAGTTCAGATGTATTGGAATTGTAAAACACATACGATATAGTTAATTATCTAATATATTTTCAATATTTTGTGCAATCTTATATTAACTAAATCGGTTGAGTCAGTAGTTTAAAAAATAGTAGTTTGATCTTCTTTACAATAAATTGAAACAGAATAAAAATAAATAAATTGATTTGGTTCCTCAAAGCAGAGAACTTTATGGCATCAGTCAGGTTGACCGATGATCACAAATCACAGCAGTGGAAGGCTGATTCTAAAGTAGCGCACTCATCTTGAAATGCCTTAAATGGTAGAAAGAAATGTCTTCCAGGCTGGGAATGACTATCACATTGTAAACCACTCAGAGTTACCTCACACTGTGAGATGGGAAGAAAATAAATTTAATAATAAATACATAAATAAATAAACAAAATGACTAGTGAGTAGACAATAACAGAATTTAAAGAACGAATTCATAAGAAAAGTTACATTTTGCTGTGTAAGGTGCCAAGAACATTACTTTCTTTTAGTGCAAGTTTCATAGAGATATTCAGAATTTTATATTGAGATACTAATGATGATATCATTTCTAATTCTGGAAATCCAATGGTGAATCTGGATATATGTTGCTTACTTCTTGAATATTAAGAGTTTTTTTACCTGTTGCACCTATATCTGTAAGGTTACAGGTAGTTCTCAACTTACAACAGTTCATTTAGCAACCATTTAAAGTTACAATGGCACTGAAAAAAGGGATGTCAGGATTCCAAATAGCATCGAAACTTAAATCAGAATCCGAGGCAAAGGATTCCTCAAAGTTCCAATTTATTAGCAGAGCCATGTTGGAACATCTGTGAGAAACCCAAATCTGAAGTCCCAGGGGTTTCTCCACCCAGTTGAAAGTTCAATCCCTTGTCCCCACACCCCCAAGTCCATCATGTTGACCAATCTTCATCTGCCAACTTGGCAAGAATCCACCCATCTCCTTCCGTGCAGGTGCAGAAGTGCAAAGACAAAGGATGACCTTGACAATCTAGAAGGAATTTGTTATGGCTACATGCAGACATCCCTCATGCAATGATCCCTCCCAAATTCCCATAGCAAAGAATACATTTTAAAATAGCATAAAGTGTGGCAGGCCAAAGACCCCAACTAAAATGGCTTCGGCCTGACAAGGGACTTATGACGGTTTTTACACTTATGACCATTACAGCATCTCTATAGTCACATGATCAACATTCGGATGCTAGTTAACTGATTCATATTTATGACAGTTGCAGTGTTCCAGGGTCATGTGGTCCCCTTTTGTGACCTTCTGATGAACAAAGTCAATGGGGAATGCAGATTCACTTAACAACCATATTACTAACAAATGCGATGATTCACTTAATATCTGTGAAAAGAAAAGTCATAAAATGGGTCTAATTCACTTAACAAATGTTTCACTTAGCAACATACATTTTGGGCTCAATTGTGGTTGTAACTTGAGGACTACCTGTATTTTCTCTTTGGTTATTCAAAATGTCAATGTGCTAATTGATGGACACCGCAGGACTTCGCAGACTCATGCAGAACTTTTATACAGAAAGCACAATGGGTCCTCTCTGCTGTTAAAAATGATATTTTTTTAAAAAAATTAACAGCAAAGAGGACACACTGTGCTTTATTTTATGTACTATACTAAACAATGTAGGAATCATGCATAAGCTCCCTTCCCTTCAATGTGGTTTCATTACAAAGCCAAATCTCGGAAAAATGATTTAAGGCTACATTATCCTGTTTCTAATTCCTTTCCTTTGTTCCTGAGGAAATGTAATTGTGAAAAGCTGGGAGAAGGGATTTGAGTATGAGTTTCTATGTCAGACTTGCAGAGAGCCATAAAGTCTTTTTTATGGGCTTTTCCTAAGCCTAGCCTTACTTTTTTAAATTAAAGGAGACAACATGACAATTTTAGCCAGTTCTGATTTTATATCTTCATTTGCAATTCAGCAACAAAATCAGGCTTTAACTTGACAAAATTTGACAATGACAAAATATTCTTGCATGTAAACCACTTTTTAACTGAACTTCAGTAAAAAAAAAAGACACTACTGTATGGGGAAAAACAAAAGAATAAAAAAAATTTCTTCAGTGCAAAAGGAAAAAGGAATAATGTAGTCAATTTTTACTCCTTAATGAATTCTAAATGTATTGATAAGATATAACTATAGAAAAAATGTTAGATTATGACAATTCAGGAATTATAAACCAGGTAGAATATTAGAAATCTTTGCAATAATATGCCGAAATGATATAGATTTGAGTAAACACCAACACCTTGGGAATGTATATGTCAAATTTTCTGTTGGATTGTGTGATATAAACTGCCGTGGGAAAAGTAAAAAGAAAGCAGGTACAAAGAGCATCAAATATCTTCTTTCCTGAACTAGATGTGTGAGTTTTAAGATTTGCAAAAAATAAGACATGACTCTGTGTGCTGGCTCTTCTAGGTATTGATCAGTCAAATCTAAAGTTAGAAATGTTAGAATATTCATGAACTGGGAGAGCAAATGGTAACAAGGTCAGCCAATGAATAGGCATAGCCAATGGGAGCTAACCACTTCTGAGTCTGTGCAGAGAATCAAAACTGGAAGCTTTAGCTTAAGGCTGGGTGTGGCTCCAGTCTTCTCTCCATTCTGCTCTCTGCCCACTCTATGCTCTCTGTCCTCTGAACTAGAAGCCACTTGTGTTTTACTTTTAACTGTTGCTACATGGAAGAAGAACTCTGCTAATGGTATTGTAAATATATATATTATTATGTTTATAAAGAAGTTATTGAATCCAGCTGAATCAGTCATCTGTGTGTGCTTCTGGTTTTGATTTTGCAACAAACTTTAATAAGAAACTAGACAAGACTTAGATCCATCTACTTTTCCCAATGGTTGTGGAAATGCTATGATTCTTCATTGTGTCTCTTTTTCTCTGTCTTCCAGACTGAGATCATCATTTGGCTCATTGCCATCAGACTTTTGTATAAAATGTCTGGGATCTTTATAACCTCAGATTTAGTTCTTTAAAAGACCAAATGCTGAAGAAAAGGGCTTGTATATTCATCATTTCATGGACAGAAAGAACATGTGTTTAAAATGCTATTGAATTCACCTGGTTACCTGGCAATATGTTCTTGGTGTACTTTGGTGTTTGGGAGATCTGTCATAATTTGAAATAGTCATTAAGCAAGGACGTCCTATATGTGCATAATGTGTATAATCTTAACATGTTTTAGTATGACAATAGCTGGCACGTACATTCTACTACACCAGAAAATGGTTTGTTAGGCTCTGGTTTAGCACATTGTAGAATATGTCTAACCTTGTTTAGGAAACAGAATGTTGACTGAACCAAGGTAATTGTGGTCAATCTGTATTTGAATAATGATGGTTAGATGGCCAGGAATTAGTAAATTATTTGAATGAACCAAGAGATGTCCTGGTCTGAAGGGATTCAGTGAGTTTGAAATCATAGACAGAAAAACTTCCTCTGAAATATTGGTCACTGCACTGCTCCTATTTATGTAAAAGATCCTCCTCATTTCCCTTCAGTGTTCCCTGGTTATAATCTACAAGAACCATGCATTACTAGATGATAATGTAATTGTCATATGATTTCAACCTCTTTTTTAAAGACTTAGGTCAACTGCCCTTTTATGCATGATATATATTGTAACAGTTTGTTTCAAAACAATTATTGCTACTACATGATCAAATGAAAACAGCCAAATGACTTTAAAATAAAATCCACAAAAGCCAAAATATTCTTTGCAATATCGAAAACAAAACCATGCAAAGAAAATTACTGATCATAAATAATTTTGCAGAAGTCAGTACTCATTCCAACAGAAATGTTGAGGCAATTATACAAAGCAGGTTCTGTTAGACTGCAAATAATCCATCATATAAA
Source organism: Diadophis punctatus similis (assembly GCA_023053685.1). Lineage (NCBI taxonomy): Eukaryota > Metazoa > Chordata > Lepidosauria > Squamata > Dipsadidae > Diadophis > Diadophis punctatus. Next base: position 26,405,644 of record JALIGW010000006.1, read on the forward strand.
GAAAGCAGCATGCTGTTTCAAGTTTGATCATCTAAAATACATTTGTTGGCCTGTGTTATAGAGTTGCTATCTCGTAACAGCCTTAAATCATTGCTTGAGAACACTGCCAAAAAACCTCTTCATTTCCTTTTAGTGACTTCTTATTGCCCTGGTTAATAGAAAAGGAAGGACATGATGTTGTTTTAATGACAGGAAGCCAAACCGATGCCTTCCAAATGAATAAATTCCATCAGTGGCTGCCACAAAGTGTGCTAATTATTTCCTTTGATAAATTAAACATTGTAAAAGTCTCTAAAGCATCAAGCATGATTCTTGAAATCATTGTCTGTTCTCATTTTGAAAGTTAACTCAGACCCAGTTATTTCAATTTAACAGACATTTGCTCTTAATGTTGTCATTTATGTCAAATTTCTCAACATATCTGTTCAGTTAATAATTTTATTAAGATAATATTTAACAATAGACAATACTTTTGTTCTGAATACATAGATCAGAGCAAATAATTGCTCAGTTTGTCCAGTGCCCTAGTCTCATAATTACTAGCTCAATTCAGAGAATATAGTATAGCATTTGAAGCCAATGATTTAGGAATAATTTATCTTAGTATAGATGTAGAGCTCATTGATCAAGTGGACATGGAAAGTAAGCAGGCATTTGACAGTAGAATTCAGAGAAGGAATTTAAAGGGAGCTCCTAACAAATTTGCCTCCAAAGTGAACATGAAATTGACTCCATATTGGTAACAGAGTGCAGCAGTGCTATGTATTTTTAAATAAATATTACAAGAAGTTGGATTGGAAGAAGATGAACATGGTTTTAAAACTGGAGGAAGAAACACCAAAAATCTGCACTATGACACTACCTTAAGAGTGAAAATGCAAAGGATCTGCAAGCTGTAGTAATAAAGTTAGGAAAGACATAAAAAGGGACTAAAATTACCAATAAAGAAATTACCAATAAAGAAAAATAAAATTAAAAGGATTAAAATTAACTATAAAGAAAACCAACTAATGACAACAATACATAATTTAGAATTGTCCATGATGATATTAAACTGGATAGCTACTGCCTTTTAGGATCAACCATCAACAGGAAAGCAACAAGCAGTAAAGAAATACTAGCACTTGACAGAGCAGCCATGGAAAGTTATTCAAATGCTGTGATGTGTTTACAAAGATCAGAATCATGCAAGCCATGGTGTTCCTTGTGACACTCTATGGAAATGAAAGTTGGACTTCGAAGAAGCAGGTAGGAAGAGGTATTGACATTTTTGAAGTTTTATGTTGGAAAAGACTCCTAAGAATACTGCAGACAGCCACAGAAAAGAACACATGGATAATTGAACAAATCAACCCAGAGTTCCCAATCAAGGCACAAATGACCAGGTTCAAACTTTTCTACTTCAGAGGCATTAGGTGCAAATCTTGTTCCCTAGTAAATAAGGCTCTTAAAGGTGGAAAGAAAGAGAAGAAAAGGATGAGCAACAGCAAAGTGGCTGAACACAGTTGTGATGAGTTGGACAATGTGGAAAACAAGGTTAGGGACAGATTGTCATAGAGAAATAGATTTATGTAGTCTCTGGGAGTCAAAAATAAGTTTATGGCACACAATAATGTGAATAATTTATACTTGGCTAACTCAGAGCATGAGAAAGGAAAAAGAACCAACAAAAAGCCTTTTATTGGTGGGAATTTAGGGAACAAAAATATTAAAATTTGTTGCAAAAATCAAAACCAGAAGCACACACAAACGTCTTTATAAACATTGTTATATATATATATATATATATATATATATATATATATATATATATATATATATATATATATATATATATATATATATATATATATATATATATATATATATATATATATATATATATATATATATATTGTGTGTGTGTGTGTGTGTGTGTGTGTGTATGTATATATGTATGTATATATATACACACACACACACACACACACACACACAATACCACAAGTAGAATTCTTCTTCAATCAGTTACAGGTAAACACAAGCAGGAGAGTTAGTTTCATTTCAGCAGAGTTCAGAGTGGAAGAGTACAGAGTGGAGTGGAGCCACACCCAGCCTTAAGCTTAAGTTCCAGTTTTGATTCTTTGCACAGACTCAGAAGTGTTTAGCTCTCATTGGCTGACTTAGTTGCTATGCCTATTCATTGGCTGACCTTGTTACCACTGGCTCTCCCAGTCATGAATATTCTACACTCCTCACTTCATGACTGGAAGAGACATAAATAATTTAATATTCTTCAGATACTTGTATTTGAAGACCCACATTCAGAGTTCCCTCCAAATACCTTAGTATTCCTTTTACTGTGATAAATCCTTTGCAATGAAACAAAGATCATCCACAAATGCTAATAGTTGACAATCCCCACCTTGTAACTTTCCACTGTACCTGCAACCATCAGTCTTGCAACTTCTGAACCCAAGACCCTTCAGTCATTATCTAAACATATATTCCAATTCCTGGCTGACTGCTTCAGCCCATAATTTATACACCGTGTTAGCTTTTTACTTTCATACCCTGGTGCTTGAACCATGTAAATTTCTTCCTCTAACTCAGCATTGAGGAATGCAGTGATTATGTCAAAATGCCAAATTTTAATGCCATGCGCCACTGCCAATGCTAGTGCAAACCTGATGCTTTCACTCTTTACAGTTGGCGCGAATACCTCATCATAGTGCACATTTTTTAACTGTGAAAAACCTTGTGCCACTAATCTTGCTTTATATTGTATCTCATTATTGAGCAGTACTTTCTTCTTGTATACCCACTTGCATCTCACAACTTTGCTACCCTGTGGCAAAGTCACAGATGTGAACACTCTATGGTCTTCCATGGATTTCATTTCCTTGCCCATGGCTTCTTTCCATTTTACTTGTTCAACTTTAGGTAATGCCAACACTTCCTTATAGTTTCTTGGCTCATACCATACATTACACACTTTAACTTTACTAGCAGAATACCTGTCAAGTGGAATCCCTTTGTTCCATCACTCTGACCTGCGTGGCATTGACTGCTCCTGTGTGTCAATCATTTCTTGTTTCATATCTTGTTCAGCTGTTTTAGTTTCTCCTTCCTGAATGCTGACACCATCACTAAGTGAGTTACCGTTACTAAGTGAGTTATTGTCACTAAGTGAGTCACCGTCACTAAGTGAATCACTCCCAAAATTTGCATCAATTCTGTTCCAATTTTGCTCTGCAAAGCTAGCAGACCTTGAAATCATTATTCTTTTGCTTCCATCGCTAAAATGATAGCTTTTTGAGCCTGGCTCACAGCCCATAAACCTGAGCTTTCTAGCCTTTGGTTGTCCCTTTCTTCTAACTGCTTTTGGAATATGCACCCATGCAGTACTTCCAAAAACTCTTAAATGTGCCAGAGATGGTTTCCTGCTATACAGCATTGCATATGGAATATCATTAATGGATGAACTCCACAGCCTATTAATTAAATAATTAGCAGTCAATATGGCTTCACCCCAGTATGACCTTCTTAGACCAGAATCCTCCAGCAGTGAGTCTTTCATAGTTTGTAAGACTCCATTCTGCCTTTCAGCAACACCGTTCTCCGCTGCTGTGTTATAGAGGACAATCATGAATCAGTATGGTTTAGGACCATCTCCCATAAACTTCAGAATGTTAGCTTCTCTAGAGAACCCCTCTTAATGATCGGATACGAGTATGCACACAGTGCAAACAACAGAAAGCCCAACAAGCTCAGTCTGTTCTTCCTAATAACTTTTCCTTGAGCAGTCAAACTCAACTTTTCAAAGCAGCAATATATTTACACTGTATAACTGTCCCCAAATTCTGAAGGCCATTAACTTTAGCATGCTGCATGCACTTCCCACAGCAGTTTTGGGGGGCTGATACAAGAAAATTGCGCGTGCTGTGGTGGGTGTGCCAAGGTACACCCACGTGACACCTATACTCCGCCAGCTGCATTGGTTGCCCATCGGTCTCCGGGTCCAATTCAAGGTGTTGATCACCATCTTTAAAGCCCTTCATGGCTTAGGACCAGGTTATCTCCGGGACCGCATTCTGCCTCATACTTCCCTTCGACCGGTTAGGGCCCACAGAGTTGGCCTCCTCCAGGTCCCGTCGGCCAAGCAATGCCGCCTGGCGGGCCCTAGGGGGAGAGCCTTCTCTGTGGTAGGCCCCGCGCTCTGGAACCAACTTCCCCCAGAGACCCGAACTATCCCCACTCTGCTGGCCTTCCGAAAAGCTGTCAAGACATGGCTTTTCCTGCAGGCTGGGGGTAGAGCCTAAACCACTCAAGCTCACCCCAAGTATGTATGGTTATTGAATGGGTATTGGATGATTTTAAATATTGTGTTTTTTAATTTTTATATATCTCGTTTTAATGTGTTATTTATAAATTGGTGTCCTGTATTTTTTTTCTGCTGTACGCCGCCCTGAGTCCTTCGGGAGTTGGGCGGCATATAAGAACACCATAATAAATAAATAAATAAATAAAAATTCCGTAAGAGCTGCAACTGTGCCCCTGTGGACATTGGACCATTGAAATTACAGCTCATTTCCTACTTTACTCTAAGGACTCACTGACTTATCTCATAAACCTCGCTTAATAAAATATCTGGGAAACATCTATCTTTTTCTGTACAATTGTTGTCATTGAACTTGTTGAATGTAGCCATTTTGAATGAAGCTAAATGTTGTTATATTGTCTTCAAAATTAGGCAGATTTTGACTGCCTACTAACAATCCACCACCAATTGTTAAATATTATCTTGTCTTTTTTTAATGCCTCTTATTTGTAATATTGGTGTGTGATTGTAATAAAAGTTATTACTATTACTATATCAATATAGACATTATCTTATTTATAAGGAAGAAAGGAAGTAGAAAGCAACTGAACCTGATTCACAGATTCAGTTTTTCAGCTGGCAATACGAGATACTTCAGTATTTTATTCACTGCAGTTTCAAATATTGGATAGTGAGCAGGACAGAGGACATAAAACTGTAAAGGGAAATTGTGAGTATATTTATTTAAAGCTTTGTAAATCAATAACAGAGGGACAGAAATATTTTGAGGACACAATGCATAGAAAATAGAATTTCAGTGCTAGTACACAGAATTTAATTTCTTTACTTCAAATTTCAAGTCATCAGCATGCAATTCTATTATTTGTTTAGCTCAATGAATAAAATTGTGGAATGTGGTTCCAGACACATTCATCCCCCCAAAAAACTGCTTAGTGTATAATGGCTTTGTGGTAAATTGAAAGCCTGTGACTTGTGTTTCTTTTCTGTTTTCAGGAATATTCCTATGGTGGTTTCAACTGCAGAGCATAATACTGCATTGCCAAGAAGTGGTTTCAAATATGACTTCATAAATACTTTAATTTTCTGTTTACTATGGATATAATCATGCTTTAATTTTTGATTTATAAGCAAAACCTTAGGCTCGTCTTGAAGAGATTTTAAATCATGGATAGACAATCTAATTCTCTCCAGACATTCTACAATTTTTTCCTATCTTCTTCTGATTGGGAATAATACAAATAAAAATCAAAAACATCAAGAAAATAGCAAGTTGCTTTACCACACTGTATATGTCAATCTATTATAATGCTCCAGAGTAAATATTTAAAGGGTATGATCTTTAGGGTAACAAGTGCGTAATTATAATCATTTGCTGTACAAATGAAACCAACAACACATCTTTGGCACCTAGAAAATGCCATTCTTGGTAGGAGCTCCCTTCTTTTGGATCAGCTTGCCCTGAGATCATCCTTTTAAAAGGATTTTCATCCTTTAGAAGCTGATTTTAAAGAGCTATCTTCTGCAGCAAAACATTCAGTTAGGAATTGTTTAGATAATTGTTAAGGTTTTTAGTTTTAATGTGAGAGTGATTTTATGGATATTTTATTTTATGCATACCGAATGCATAAAAATCCTCACAGTTTTTATAAGTAAATTATTTGGAAATTAGTTATTAATCCCAACATGTCTGTGTTATTCTCAAAGATCAAAACAAAAATATTGCAATGTATGGCATCTCCTTCAAGTTCTGCAATGGTGCCTCCTCATGGCAAAGGATGTTCCTGGGAGAGATGAGTGAAGAATTTTAGGAATATACACAAAGATTAAATAGTCCTAGCAAGGGCAGTCAAGGTATGAAGTTCATTCCAGCTGCCCAGCTAAGCAAGGAGGCACTTATGTTGGGCAGATGCAATATAGGAAGATGGTGGAAGCAGACCAACCCTTTACTTAACTATCATTTCACACTAAATAAGAGAAAGTAAATCACTCCCATATTTTATTTTAAATATATATATGGTTAAACAGGATAAAAGTAATTCATGTTATAATGTTGGATGATGTTTGACAGTGAGCTTAGCAGCATATAAATTTAATAAACAAACAAATAAGCCCCTCCGATCAGATGGCAGTCAATATATTCTTAAGGAATATATAATATGGATTATTATATATAATAATAATATGGATAGTAATATGGATATAATCTATAATATGGATAGATTAAAACTTGTCAAATGTCTAGTTGCTGATACTGCAATGCAAATAGGGAAAATACAAATCTTCAAATCCACAATTATAGTATGAACATGTAACAGAAGCACCAGGTACACGGAAAAACTCAACCCAATGAAATGAATGAATTGACTACACATTGATATTTTAGGTATCAGTGAATTGAACAACTTCAATCATACTAGTTACTGTTCAGCATACATATAAAATATAATTTTAAAAGTGCTTGAGTATAATGAAATCAATTACCAAATAATATCAAATAGACTTTTAATGTGATACTTATTCAAGTTCATGCTGCAAAACTGACAGAGATGTTTTATGATCAATTTCAATCTGAAATCAACAAAAATGCAAACAAAATATGCAGTTTCTGTCTGGAGAGAATGCACAAGTTGGAAATATCAATGAGGACTGTGTGGCATAGGAAACAGGAGAATAACCTATCAGTTTTAGTCAATCCAAAGATTTCTTTGCTACTAATACAATATTCCAGCAACCAAAACATATATATGAGCATCAACAGATGAAATACATATAAAGCAAATTTATTATTTTAGAAAGTTAGCACCCCCTCTAGAAGAATGAAATATTTTGAGAAATATTAAAAAGGCAGAATATTATATTTCCCTAAATGAGAAATTGAGAAACACGTTTTTTTAGAGGCAGGAAACAGACTCAGTCTTTCTTAATAGCCCCAAAGATACAGTGAAAGCTACCTTTTAAAAATGCAGATTTGGTAATCCATTCAAGACAGGATTAAAACCCCAAGGAAGCCAGCATCTAGGATTAATTACATTTGTTAAACAAGATTAAAAATCCCAACTCATTGCCGGCCTTCGTGAGACAAATTAATTAAAATCAAATAACAAAATACACAAAACAAGCCTCTAAATTACAAAGTGCTGTAGAATAAACTGTATAAAAATCCATGTATTGACCAAACCAATTGTTCAGCTGCCCAGGACCTCAAACCAATGTGGTCCATCAATAAACCATCTTTCCAATCAACCTCCATGTTTCCAGTGTGTTTCTCCCCACTTGGAACTGAACTATATGGATATTTCCAACACTATATTATTGGTACAAGAATGTGGAAGAGCCTTCTTTCAGTCATTTACAAGGTTTTTACCAATATAATAGCAAAAATAATATTGAGAACATTAAATGATGCACAACCAAAGGAGCAGGCTGGGTCAGAAGTGGCTATAGCCCAATGGATCACATCCAGATTGTTCAGCAAGTTATTGAAAGGCACAACGAGTATACCATGCCTCTGTGCATGACTTTCATTGACTATGAAAAAGCATTTGACTCAGTATTCCAGCCAGCAATAACTAATGCATTGTTCAATCAAGGCGTAGACATTCCTTACATCAACTTACTACAATTAATATATGAAAAAACAATGGTGACAATGTTAAGAAGAGAATTACTCTCCTCAGAGGCGATGGATCGGGCTTCCCTTTTGAAGACATTGTTACTTAGAAAATAAACCGCGAGATTCAAATACTAATAAACAAAATATTTATTTCAGTAGAAAAATAATAAAGAATTCTTATTAGGACTACATTGTATCGGCTAAGAAAATAAAACAGTTCTACCTTCGGTAGAGATGGCGATGAGAAAAGGGAAGGAGTTGACCTCAGGAATGTAGACATGCGTACTAGAATATATCATACGTCTGTCTGACCATAGATACAAGAACAGTATAAAACACAGAGATGCACAAACTGACAATATTCACATCGTGACACCCCTTCTTTGTCAGTTGGGCTAATATAATGTGTCACTCAACACACAGTAAATATCTTAGGTAATCATGCTGAGCAATAGGTAATGGTTTGTTCAGAATGTCAGCTATCTGATATTTTGTTGGCACATATTCTAACTTTATGAGACCTTGTCTTACTGACTCTCTAACATTCTTGTAACGTATGTCAATGTGTCTGGACCTTGAACCTGTGAAGTGAGTCCTGGAAATGTAAACTACTGATTGATTGTCTTCCATCACGGTGATCGGTTTTTCGGGCTTCGTCCAGATATCTGTAACTAAGGCATCGAACCAGGTTAAAAAGTTACATGCATCAGACACACATGCATACTCTGCTTCAGTTGATGAGCAGGAAATAAAACTTTGTTTTCTTACGTTCCAGTAAACTGGACATCCATTCAGGAACACTATGTAACCTGATGTGCTTTTTCTTGATTCTTTATCACTTGCCCAATCTGCATCTGTATAACAATACATGTCAGCAAAATCTGTATGTTCTGGTTCTAGCTTCAATTTGAATTGTTTTGTGTGTTTCAAGTATCTCAGTAACTTCTTAATACATGACCAGTGAAACTCTGTTGCTTTGCCTACATGTCTTGAAAGTAAATTAACACTAAGTGCTATGTCTGGTCTAGTCCATCCACTAATGTAAAGTAGTGAACCAATTACTGAACGATAAAGTGTTTGATCCTTGAACTCAGGACTATATGTATCTTTCAAATTGTGAAAATCAATTTGCATAGGTGTTTGTGTAGGCGTTGCATCTGTCATGTTGCATTGATGCAAAAGTTGATCTATCTTAGCTTCTTGTGAAAGACTAAACCCCTTCTGTGTCTTTTCAATGTGAACTCCTAAATATTCATTGATGTGTCCTAATGATTTCAATGTGAAGTATTTCTGCAAACCTTTAACAAAATTCTCACTCATGCGTATGTTTGGACCAATGTAAACAATGTCATCAACATAAACAAGAACAATTTCATTAATATTTCCATACCTTTTTGTGAACACGCATTCATCAGTGTCGGACTTAATAAAGCCCATTAAATTTAGTTTGTCTTTTAGACATGTGTACCACATCAGACCTGATTGTTTCAGACCATAGAGACTTTTGTTTAGGAACCAGGTGTCCCCTTCTCGGTCCCGGAAGCCGGGAGCGGACCTGACGTAGATTTCTTCATCTAGATCAGCATGTAGGTAAGCTGTTTCAACATCAAATTGGAAAACTTCAAGTCCAAGTATAGAAGCAGTGGTTAGAGCAATTTTCACACTTTCAGTTCGCACTGTAGGTGAGTAAGTGTTTGTGTAATCTTCAGGATAGCTTTGTGCGAAACCCTGTGCGACAAGTCTTGCTTTGTATAATAATTCACCATCTGGCTTTTGTTTGATTTTGTAGACCCATCTTGTGCCAATGACTTTTTTGTGTGTTGGAGGTGTTGCAGATGTGTACACTTTGAGTTTCTGCAAACTATCCATCTCAACTTGCATGGCTTCATACCATTTTTGTTGTTCATCTTCAGAAAGATATTTAATTTGTGAAAAGTTCTCCGGTGGGAGTGTAACATTACAGATCAATGGCGATGGTGTGTTTGTCAATTGCATTGTGTATCTCTTTGGTGGAATACCTTTTGTAGTTCTCTTGGAACGTCTCGGGACGATTGTCCAGTCGTCTTTCTTGTTGTTCACATCTCTATCAGCGTCGCTAGCTTCAGCATCCACGGCGTTGTAGGATGGGATATTAGGTGATGAACGTTGGTCATCTGGTTGCACTGTATCAACAATTTCAGTTCTAGGGAAATAAACTCCAGGGTCATTAGAATGTATCCTGGACCAATCTGTATCTTCTTCAAAATTAGCTGAATTAGAAATTGTTATCACATTGTGAGAGTCAATGAATCTTCCCCATTTAGAATTGCTATCAACACCCATATATCTCAGTCTCTTTGCTACTGGGCCACCTTTTCTTCTTTGGGCCAATGGAATGTTGACCATGGCATATGAACCAAAAATGTGTAAATGTCTAAGATCTGGCTGGTGGCCATATAACATGTAGAAGGGTGTTTGGTCAATGACACTGCTCCATGTACGATTGACAATGTAATTTGCATAATGAACTGCTTCGCCCCAAAATGAGTGTTTGAGATTGGCATCTTCTAGGAGGCAGCGCATCATGGTTTGGAGGACCCCTTGCCGTCTTTCTGCCACTCCGTTGTGAGCCGGAGTGTATGGGGCAGATGTTTGGTGTAGGATACCGTTTCGTCGCATCCAATCCTGGAAACGTTGAGACGTGAACTCGGCACCACGATCACTCTGGATTCTCCGGATTCTCACTCCGTGTTGATTGTAAATTTGAACTGCAAAATCTCTAAAGGTCTGAAAGACTTCAGATTTTTCTTTCATTAGAAAGACATAACCATATCTAGAATGATTATCAACAATAGTTAAGAAATATTTTTTACCGCCAATAGTTGGACCATAAGGGCCCACAATATCAGTATGAACCAAATCAAAAATGCGTGTTGACTTACGTGTGGCATGTTTTGGAACAGCTGCTGCCCTCGATTTTGCCTTTTTGCAAACTGCACAATCTAGATGTACCTTACATCCTTTGAAATTCAAACCTTGTGTGAAAAATGGCATTTTTTTAAGGACCTCAAAGCTTGGATGGCCTAATCTTCTGTGCCATCTATGAATACACCTGTCATGTAAACGAAAACCTGTAAGTGGAGTTGCAACATTAACATTAACATGAGGAACCTTAGGTTTGAATACCTGTTGCTTTGTGGCTTTAAGAGCCTTTGGAGTATTCACAGGATCTCTCTCTGGGGTATCTCTCTCTGGGCCTGTGATATTATCTATTGAGATTTTTATACTTGCCTGAATTTGAGGTTCTGCCTTTGGCCTCAAATAGTAGACCTGACCAATCACAATTGTGTCAGCAACAATATGACCATCTTTAAAAATATAACTGGCGTTACCTAAATGAAGGACATAAAAATGCAAAACAGCAGATAAATGATTCTGACTAAGCAAATTACAATTAGCTGTAGGAATATAATAAACATCAGGTACGAGGGTACCTAACTCTTCAATAAAAACAGTCCCTTTTCCTTCAACTTTGAAGGGGTGGCCACCAAATGCATACAGTTCACGATATTCTGGTTCAGGCTCATGTAGCTCTTTGAAAAGTTCTTTTCTGTAAGTAATGTGAACAGCCGCTCCACTATCTAGAGTCCACAAAAGGGAGCGGTCATATTTCTTTGGCTGTGTATCATTGGTGATTGCTAGCATGGTGTGTGGAGGTGGGAAATCACGCCTCGGACCGGGTCGGCGCTGTCCTCTGCCTCTGCTGCCTCTGGGTGCTTTTCTTCTGGGCTGGTACTGGTCCCTGTAATCTTTTCCTCTGGGCTGGTACTGGCGTCTGTAATCTTTTCCTCTGGGCTGGACAGGAACTTGAGTGCGTTGCAATTTAAAACAATTTCTGCTTGTATGACCCACACGGTCGCAATATTGGCATCTTAGTACCTTTTGTGGAGAATTCTGGATTATATCAAAAGTGCCCTCAGGACGAAGCAAAGTAGTTATATCAGTGGCCCAGGCTTTATAGTTCTGTCCCGATTGCTTTAATTTTGCGTCGCCAACCAATGGAACAATTTGTGACTGTTGGGCGACTATTGGGGCCTGCACTGGTGCGGCCTTTGAAATCACTTGTGGCACGGCTTGGGCCTGAGCAGGCGGAGCTGCCTGGATTGGCTGTTGCTGAGGGGCAGCAATAGGTAGTAGAGCTGGAGCAGGCAAAACTTGGGCTGCCACAGCTGGTGGTGGCCCTGGAGCAGGCAAAAGTTGGCCCCCTGGTGCTGGAATAGGAGGTGGTCCAGCTTGTGGTGGATGCACAATTTGTGCTTGCATAGGTTGGGCAGGTTGAACAATTTGTGCCCGTAAAGGTTGTCCAGCTAAAGGAGGACGCTGCATTAATGCATCTAATCTCATTTGAGTCATTCTGGTCTGGGCTTGTAATATTGTTAATTCTTCATTTTGATTATACAAAAATCCACTCTGTTTATGCAAAATTTCATTCTGTTCCTGAATCACTTGTAGAAATGCAAAGTCCCTTTCATCAAAAAATTTCTGCCCATGTAATTGTGACCTGTGCATCCAGGGGCGTTGCTCTAATTTGTTTAAAGAAGGAGGGGAATCATGGCCCCTCTCTGGTATGCGTGAAGGTGGGCAGACATCTTGGTTCTCAGCACGAAAGAATGCATGCAGTTTAATTTCGTGTAACTCTCTTTGCAAAAAATCTATCTGCTCTCTTTGTTTTTGCAGTATCTGGCCATAAGTTAAATTTATTTCTCTTTCAGCACTTGTCTGCTCTATAGAAGACGTTTGTGGGCTGGCAATTTGCTGCCTATAAAAGGATTCTTCCTCATCTTGTAGGGCATTAGCTTCTAAACATGTATAATTTCCCCCAGGGAGAAAAGGGGTGCCTTTAACATCATGCACTGACCTTTGAAAAAGTTCTGCTCCAGCTTTTACTTCTGCTTGGGCTTCAAAAATCATTTTTTCGGTCTGCGTTCCAAAGAGAGTGGGTGAGGCTTGTTCATGCAGAGAAAAACTTTCTGCTTGGGCGTTTCAGCAGCGGCAGGCTTATCTTATCTCCGTTTGTGGACATGGCTGGTCATAAATCTCTCTAATTAGCTAACTATCCTAAAACGCAATAAAACTTTCAAAAGAAGCCATAAAGTTTACAGCCAAACTCTGGTACCATTGTTAAGAAGAGAATTACTCTCCTCAGAGGCGATGGATCGGGCTTCCCTTTTGAAGACATTGTTACTTAGAAAATAAACCGCGAGATTCAAATACTAATAAACAAAATATTTATTTCAGTAGAAAAATAATAAAGAATTCTTATTAGGACTACATTGTATCGGCTAAGAAAATAAAACAGTTCTACCTTCGGTAGAGATGGCGATGAGAAAAGGGAAGGAGTTGACCTCAGGAATGTAGACATGCGTACTAGAATATATCATACGTCTGTCTGACCATAGATACAAGAACAGTATAAAACACAGAGATGCACAAACTGACAATATTCACATCGTGACAGACAATTTGCCTTAATGATCTTAAAGTGGAAATCAACATAGAAAAAGGTATACAACAAGGTGATACAATATAATCTATCCTTTTCTCATCCTGCCTTGAAGAAGTATTTCACAAACTAGACTGGGAAAAAGATGGAATAAAAATCAGTGGTGCCTATTTAAATCACTTAAGATTTGCAGATGATGTTGTTTTCTTCTCATAAGACCCAGAAGAGCTTCAAAGATATATACAAGAGTTGCACAAAGTAGGAGAACCATTTGGCTTAAAAATAAACCTGAAAAAGAGCCAGGCTGTGTTTAATAAATTCATCAAAGAAAAAAAATTGCATCTGGAGAAGAACTAGACATAGTAGATCACTACATATACCTTGGCTAATGGATCTCAATGGTAGATGACATAATAAAGGAAATAGAATGGCATGTTAAATGTGGTTGGCAGGCATTTGTCAAGCTAAGCATAATTTTCAAGAACAACCTCCGCCTGTGCCTGAAGAGAAAAGTTTTTGATTAGTGTGTGCTACCTGTTCTAACATATGTCGATGAAACATGGACACTAACCTCACAATCAATACAAAAGCTACAAGTGGCACAAAGAATCATGGAAAGATACATGCACTGCTTTACAAGACAAGCTAGAAAGATCTGCATATGGATTAGAGAACAAATCGAAAGTATACAATATCATCAAGAGAGTAAAAAAATTGAAATGGAAATGGGCTAGTAGAAGAACCAATGACACATGCACCAAGGCAGTCATAGAATGGATCCCACTTGATAAAAAGCACCCATGAATAAGATCTAAAACAAGATGGATCGACGACATCAGCAAGTATTGCAGGCCCAATTGGCAAAAGAAAGCTTAGGACTGTATTGGTTGGAAATATGCGGAAAAGGCCGTTATCCTGCAGTGGATAGACAATGGCTAAAATGATGATGATAATGAAGCTTCCTAAGTTACAAAACATCTAATACTATATCAGCACTTCAATCATTGCCAAATCAGAAGGCTACAGTAATTGATGGAATATCTATCAGAAATAACTACAAAAATTCTTACCAAAATATGCCAGGAAACCTAGAGAACACCACAATTGCTAATAGAGTGAAAGATATGGCTGCATACCAACATCAAAGAAAAGAAACTTAGAGGTGTGTATATACTATCTTACAATATAGAAGATCTTACAATATAAAGGAAGAAGAAAACCAGTCAGTTTCATCAGGATCCTGAATATTTACCAAACTTTTTAAAGAAGAACTTCAAGAATCACTTTGAATTAATTGAGTAATTTTTTAGTTGTTTTAAATAATACAACTTTGTCTTTGCAGTTTTAATTTGTGAGCCTCCAGGGTCATGCAAATGAGATGGGCAGCTATATAAACTGCAATAAATAAACAAACAAATCCTAAATCTCATTGATAGAGTATCAGAATAATTAGAGAATGAACTTAAGACGCTGTTAAGGATGAATGTGAAAAGAAAATGAAGAAATGAAAGAAAGAATGCTGGATATCATAACAAACTGTGGATATTGCCAAGAAGAGAAGAAAAAGCAAAGCCAAGAAAGACAAAAAGGAACTTAAAGTGTTTCACAGAGCTCCACAGAGATACAAGAAGCAGTATTACAATAAAGACATCAGAGGTGGAAACAAACTTTGAGAAGCAAGGAAAGTCTTTTGAAGAATCTCTAACTCAGGTGGTTCTGAGCAGATTTCATTATAGGATAAGTTTTAAATGGAGCATTTCATGAATCACTGATAAATAATTTGTTCACACTTGTTCACAATGCTACACTATAGTATGAAGCCACTCATTTAGAATTTCTGATTGAACGTTTGATATTTGATTCCAAATTTGGATTCACGTTTCAAGACGTGGAGAACTACTGGTTAACTGAATGAATGAAATTAGTGTCTATGTTTATGAATTGTTAGTTCAAGTCATCTGCTAAATATGTCACATGTTGATAATAATATGACAAATGTTGTCATGTCTTCATTGCTACTGCTATAAAAGATCAAAAGCTAATAGAAATATTTGCAAAAAAAAATCAAAGAGAATTAAGAGAACCCTAACCATCATATTTTACATCAGTACTATAAAGCCTTCTTTCTTAAATAATTTGCTAAGATGGGGGAAACTGGCATGTGTATACATGCATCCGTTATTTTAATTGTATGGAAATCATTTGGAGAGAAAATCTACACACAGTTGCTTTGCATATAACTGCTGCCTCCTGTAGTGCTCATCATATGTGGAGTAAAATGTAATTATAAAACATTTTTGTTTAACTTTTTGGATGTTTGCTAGAATCTGAGTTTTGATTCCAATATATCTGGATTACACTAAATTGAAGATGTAATTAGAAATATTAAATTAGATGTTGTTGTTGTTCGTCTATCGTGTTCGAAGAGGACCTTGACATCTATCAGGTTGTGGGCTGTTTACAATGTGTACCCAGGCGGCTAGTACACATGTTGGCACGAAATGTTCTGCCACATGTTGGGCAGACATGTGTGGGCACCATTGTCGCAGCATTTGCAGCTCTGGCTTTGCAGAGTGCTTGCTTCTCTTCTGCTAAGGCTGTTCTTCTGTCCTCAGATATTTGGCAGCTTTGGTGGATCAGCATGCGCCATGTTGATCGATCTTGTGCCAGGGTTTCCCAGGAGGTGGTGTCGATATCGAGGGACTTGAAGGAGGCTTTCAACAAGTCTTTGTATCGCTTCCTTTGTCCCCTGTGCGATCGCTTTCCTTTAGACAGCTCACCATAAAGGAGCTGTTTAGGGATGCAATGGTCTGGCATCCTTGCAACATGGCCTGCCCAGCATGTCTGGGCTTTCATCAGCATGGTGGGTATTGATGGCAGGCCTGCTCTGGAGAGGACTTCTGTGTCTGGCACCTTATCCTGCCATCGTATCCTCAGAATTCTACGAAGGCAGGTCATGTGGAAGTGGTTCAGTTGCCTAGCATGCCTCCTGTATACAGTCCAAGTCTCACTGGCATACATGAGGGTAGTTAGCACTACTGCTCGGTAGACTTTGAGCTTTGTAGCAAGGCTTATTCCACGGTGGTCCCACACATTATTCACTAATCTCATGTATCATAATATCACATGTTGATGTAACAGTATAATTGATTATTTCCTTTTCTTTTCCTTTTCCCCTTTCCTTTCCTCTCTTATTTTCTGCTTTCCTCCTTTCCTTTCCTTTCTTTTCATTTTCATGTGTTGTATAAGTCTTATGAAAAAGGCTTTGAAGAAATCATATATATTTCTACAAATAGAATATCAGTATAGGTTTGCTGTGAATGTAATGAGAAAGAAAAAGAAAGAAAATACCTTGTGAGGATAATGAAACCTTTATAAAAGGATTTTCGTAATTAAGAATGGGAGAAAAGGGGTATTGAATACGAATAGTGTGTTTATTTTAAAAACTGCATTGAACATGCAAGATGAAATGAAACCAAATTTACATAAAAGTACACAAATGCACATACTGAACTCAGTATGTCAACATACTCTGAATTTTTTGAAGAATTATACCTTTTCTAATGTTTTTGCAGAACAAAAAATCCATAAGAAATATTAAAGGTCATATGAACAAATCTGTGACATTTTAAAAAATATATCCTTGAACCAAGGTAATACAAAAAACTCCAGGTATTGAAATTTCCCTCAGATAATAAAAATATAGATAAATGGTATCAATTAAGCTTAGCAGTTCAGTTTTATTAGCTGGAACCTGACACGGTGGTCTAGGATTTTGCGAATGCAACAAACACATGTCTCTAATTAAAGGTATAATTATTGCACATCAAGTTTCTCAGAGGCACACTTATTTCCAAGACACATCTATTTTGTCCTTTCTAGAAAGGAAGAAAGGACTTGGGGATACTTGTAGATTAAAGGAGAATTTCCTAAGAGATACTTTTGGTTATATTACAACTTTCTTTGTGTTGGTCATTACTGTTATATTTAGAATTATATTTCAGTTATAATCATTGCCATCATAATATAATGAAATAACTTACTCAGTGGAGCTCCTTAGGCCTTTGAGGAGTCTTACTTTTTAAATATTTTTCAAAATAAGTATTAATATGCTTTCTCTAAGTCACTCTGAGAGTGAGATGGATGGTTTTTAAATTTGATATATAAATAAATAATATAATAATTTATAATAATAAACCTGCTTTGCTTTTTTTACTTAGTTTTAAAGAGATATATTAATATATTCTTTACTTATCTCTGGTATACTGAGTGCCTCAACAACTGCTAACTATAACATTTTTTTTAAAGTGGCTCTGTCTTTGAAGATCTAATTGTTTGGGTTAGTCTATTCATTTCTGAATATGAATATGATGCATAAAATTCTATGAACAAAGAC
Organism: Diadophis punctatus similis; assembly: GCA_023053685.1. Lineage (NCBI taxonomy): Eukaryota > Metazoa > Chordata > Lepidosauria > Squamata > Dipsadidae > Diadophis > Diadophis punctatus. The sequence goes on from JALIGW010000006.1 coordinate 26,423,456, forward strand.
TATTTCCCACAAAAATAGACTGATTTTAACTGAAAATATATCATCTTTTGAGTTATGAATAAACTTATCTTTAATTTCTAAAATTATATTTTCAGCTTTTTGGAAATTATACCATAATCACACCAGGCTTTTGTACTATGCCCGAAATGATAGAGTTTCATAGATTCTGTGGAAGTTATTTTAAAATTTAATTTGAGTGTAAAAACTGATTGCAAAAGAAGTAAAATCAAGGGCTGAACAAGGGCTGCTAAGGCAATAAACTGATAAACTGATACAGCACAGACAATAAGATTGCAAACTGTTTAGTTGGAAAAAGACTGTAAGGTTCTACTCTTGAATATTGTTCTGGGCATTCATGGGAGAATTAAGATCAGTTTTGGGGATATGAAAACATATTATTTTCTTTTTCATTGCTTCAATGAGTCTCTTATGCTCAAGCCAAACACATTGCATGCAGTACAATGCCAGTATAACATCTGCCTGAATAAAATACTGTACTTTGGGTTTTGTTCCTTCAACTTTTCAATACATCTGAGTTTCAGTCTAGGAAAAAAGTATAGCTGTATAGAAAATTCACTTTCATGAGTGTATCATAAAATAGGAAATAACTTGCAATTTTTTTCTATCTAGGATATTCAGTAAGAGTTCTTAGCTAGGATTAGGTTTGAGATTATAATTTTGCTTGTTGATATTCCAAACTAAGACATTCGCTGTTGGCAAGATTACTAACTGCAAATTCTTTAAAAATCTAGTTTTATATCTTTTATTAGGCCAATTCAAAAGTCACAAAATAGTGTTGAGCAGTAGTGGTATTCACTTACCTTTGCTACCGATTCGGACATGGGAACGTGCGTGTGTGCGCACTCACTTTGCTTGCGCGCGGCGCTTCTGTACATGCGCAGAGTGTCTGTGATGACGTCCGGACGGGTGGGTGGAGCCTCCCGCCGCCGCTACCAGTTCACCGGAACCGGTGCGAACCGGTAGAATACCATGAGTGGCGTTGAGGCTTTTAGACTTTCTGAGACTATGAAATATGGTTGATCAAACAAAAAGGGAAGTTGATTCACAGATGACTCTCTCCTTTTGAGAAGTAGAAACTAGAGAACTTTTTGGGCTTGTCCAATAGAAACCAATGAAACAGGATCAGGGAGAAAAGATGCATTTCTCTCTGAAATCTGAATGGCATAAAGAGTGGGAAAGAATAGATAGCTAATTAGTCACAAGATTGGAAAAGAGCAAAGGAGCTATGATAAATAGAATCATGGGACACTTTTTGTTCTTTGTTTTATTTGAAATATATTATGTACATCTAAAATTAAACAAATTCACATTATTTTACCTACTCTTAGTTATTATATTTTCAAGCATTTGTGATTCAAAAAGTAAGATTTCATTGCTCTGATAAAGAAACCCATCCATATCTGTGAATCATTTTTTGAAAGTTCTAATGACCCCAATTTTAAATATTTATTTAATTTATGTGCCACCTATGTTATCTAGCATACATGTATGTTTGTACTGTGTATTTCTTGATATTAAAAGATGAGACTTTGCATCATACATTGTGATTTTGTAATTATAGACCAAATGAGATACAACTAACCACTAGGATTTGATTGTGATGATGGATAGAGGGATGGATAACTTAAGAAACATGTTATCTATTTTTAAAACATCTAAACATTTAAAACATCTGTTCTAGAATGGTCTGCATGCTTAAGTAAAATACATTAGTATTTTACGGTGAAAAAAGAATAGACCCAAAATAACAACTACAGTATTTTTTATTAACAAAGTGTAGGCAATTTTAAATACATTAATTATGCCAAATGTCCCAATATTTTAAATAAGTATAGTTCTTTATTATCTTGAAATGAGATTAATTAATTCAATAAATTAATTATTTTATGTTTACTGGACACCTTGCAAAATATTTATAGATAATTAGTTGTTAATTATGCTACAATTTATAAAATGGCTGAGGGAACATTTATTCTTATGATTTAGGGTTGGAGTGTCTGTGAAAGCCTATAAATTAGTTTTGCAGAAATATTTCTATTGAATCTGCATTGATAGGTATTTATTTATCTTGACTACAAATTGTCTACTTATTTCATATTTTTTGTTGTTTATTTTTATGTTTTTTAAAATTGCCTTAGTCAGAATTACATGTTTGTGAGGGTGAAGCTATAAATTGAATAAATAAATAAATAGGCTTGTCCTGCTGTCTTCCCACTTGGGATTAATATTTGTAAATTGGATATACCGGTAGTAGTATACTTTACTTTAAAATCCATATATTTTAAATATGTGGCTGTAGTTTTGAATTATATATCAAGACTTTAGAATTTATTATTATATGAGGAATTATAGCTTTACTAAGCATGATGTTCAGAATAAAAGATTTTTCTTTGGTAAAGAAAAGACCATGCAAATTCAGAATTATCATTTTGATTCAATTATGTATGTTCATTTTCTAGGTATATTTTTTATCTTACTAGTGTAGTATGGAGACTGATCAACATTTTACTATTTGCTTAATGTTTAATGGTATGTTTAAAACCAGAGTTGAATGAATTATTATTTTATGTAGGAACCGTGGTGGCGCAGTGGTTAGAATGCAATACTGCAGGCTACTTCTGCTGACTGCCGGCTGCCTGCAATTTGGCAGATCGAATCTCATCAGGTTCAAGGTTGATTCAGCCTTCCATCCTTCCGAGGTTGGTAAAATGAGGACCCAGATTGTTGGGGGCAATATGCTGACTCTCTAATCTGCTTAGAGAGAACTGTAAAGCACTGTGAAGCAGTATATAAGTCTAAGTGCTATTGCTATTGCTATTTTGTAATTTATTTTATTTATTTTTATCTTACCCTTATTGTTATATATATAATATAATGATAATAATTTTTGTTGAGGACTGATATTTATGTATATGTACACTTAAGTCTTTTCTCACCTTATTTTATTTGTATGTCAAAGCAATAAATACATTTTAAAACCCGGTATCTGGACTAGCATTTTCATCTGGATGTGGCAGAAACACACACACACACACACACACACACACACACACACACACACACACACACACACACATTCAATCAGTTTATATTTAGTCCAGATAAATATCAGAATGTCTGATATTTTATGATATAAACATATTTTTCAAATATTTGCATGTTGCTCATATCTTGAACTCAGATTTCCAAATAGAATAATTTTTGTATGTCTTATTGTGAACGTGTCTATGGACAGTCTCTCAAAAAAATTTGTGCACAATTTTATCTTTTACATGAGTTGGCATGAAGGTCTAAGATAGTGCACATAGTGCTGGAAGGGACAATCTTCTAATCCAAGTGCTAGCCAAGGGTATGAGACCTTAGTTTTGTTAACATACCTGAAGTGTTACATTACATCTTCTTAGGCTTTTCTGAATACTTTACTGTTATTCCCATTTTTTATGTAGTGCATTCTAATTTCATATTACGAGGGAGTGTTATTATCTTTTCAAAAAGGACTCAAGTCTTATGGTTTGCTTGTATTGGTTTCCAAAAGCTTATTAAGCAAAGCATGTTGCTAAGGCGGTCTTGCTGGAGTATGCCATGTACAGTGTAGTTCTATTTTTATAAGCCACACAATTTCTGTTTAAACAAAGTTTTTATAGGCTTTTTAAATAATCCTCTGTATTTTTATATTATTAAGTTTCAAACATTTAAAACTAGTTCACACATGAATGGCTATAATTTGATTATTACTTATGTTTATTGCGTGGCTCACATATACATGAACTGAATCTATCAAAGCATTGCACTTGTATTAATGTGAAATTGCTACTTATTATATTATCCTTATGATAATTGCTTCACAAAGGCAAATCATCATAACAATAACATGACATATTTTGATTGTTTTATATATTAACTTATGGGTTATATAATGGTTATAAAGAGTATTTCTTGCAATTCAGATAAGATATATTAAGGATAACAATAGATTATTTCATTCCACCTTCCTTCAACTGACTTTATACCTGATTTGAATTCTATGGCCCAATTTGAATTCTCTGATTATATTTTTGTAGAAATGAATTATTTGTATTAGACTTTGCTACTGCAAATCATTTTGCTGCCAACAACCTTTATAAGAATGGTATAATTATTTCCTGCACACAGAGAAGCAGTTATTTGAGAAATGAGGAAATATCTCATATTTAAATTAACAGGAGCTTGTTCCTGCTACTTTTAGCAGCATGGAGCACAGCGTGGTTAAAATAGCTGCCAAAAAATGAGCAAGGGCTGCATATCCACTGGCCAGTTCTGATGTACAAGCTGCTAATGGATAACATTCATAACAAAGACAATGGATGCAATCTGGAAATATTGGGTATTAGCCAGAAAAAGTTCAAAATTGATTGGACTATAATGCTTCACTGTGCCAGATGCATTCAAAATATTATGTACATCCATCAAGTAGATCAGACCTGGAACAGAAAGGACCATAACTCCCTTTACGAAATGCTAGACAACGAGGCTTTAGATCTATGAGGCTGCTATAAGACTGTTACCCATGAAATGGCTTTTGTAAAATGGAGGTGTCCTCATAGCACAGACTAGTTATGGATTTTAATGGTGTAACCAAAATCTTCAGATCTCTTCATTAATGCAATGATTATGCACATAGAAAAAAGAAGTCTACTAATTTAGAACTAGCCATACATTATTTTTGACACTCTCAAAGGCAGAAGTTGAAATATTCCATGGCAAGTAATCTTAGCTGAATCTAATCTAATAATGTTTGCTTTACACAGAAACCTGAGGTCAAGAAATTAAGGCAATTAAGTAATCCACCCTTTCTTTAAAAAACTTGTGATTTCATCAATATTAAACCAATAATGTTTTTAGCATATTTATGTGCCAGAGGAGGTTCCTTTGTTAGGTACTGTTAATGCACATCCCTAGCACATAAGTCAAATTAGCTTTAAGAAGTAAATCATTATTTGAAATTATTAGATTTGTTTATGTGATTTATTCTTCTGCACTATGGGCCAAGCACTTTATTGAGCTGAACCTTGCTTGTGACTATTGCTAATTTAAAGAGATGCCTCTGAGAAACTTCATTATATTTCTAGATCCAATTAGTAAGAATGCTTTTCTAAAGCCATCTGAAAAGACTCTATCAAAACTGAGGAACATTATATATCCTTATCAGTAGCCAAAATTACCTAAAATAACCTTTTGGAAAGGGTTGTGATTAGGGACTTTATTGTTTCACTTAGATTTTAAGAGTTATTGGTGTATAGCCTCTGGTCAGGAGTGTTTTAAAGTCTCCAGATGGTACATTATCTGGTATTTAACATTGTGGGAGAAAAATAATTGCATAAAGTATATTTCCTATAATCATATTCCCATTTTCTAAGCAATATTGTTGATTTAATGTTTTGAGTTTAACTTTGTTGACTATGGCACTCGTGAAATCTGACATGCAATATTAAAATGTTGTTTTGATTATTATACATATTTTACATAGATTTTTCACCCAAAAAAAGTCCTTTGGGCCTAAAATATATGTGACCATTTGCACAGAAGTTAGTTTTAAAAAATGAATCTGAATTTCATTTGATCTTTATATAATACATGCAAAAAATATCTGAATGCAAAGGTGGTTATTTTTTAAAAAGGTAAACAATTTAAAATTTAAAATGTTTAAGTATCCCCTTAGGTTTTTGGAAGCTGTCAATAAAGTGCCTATGAACCATTTCTGAATTTCCTTGGGAATTTATCTTGTAACATGGCAGCACAATCCCCAGATGACAGCCTCCCAGAGACTACTAATTTATTTTTGTCACAATGTCCTGATGTTTTGTACACATGAGGTGGAGTGCCATCTACTTCTAATGTTCGTGGAACTTGACAGACAAAAAGTATGGAAAGCATTAGGTTATCAATCTATCTTCTTTGGCAATATGATAAAAATAAACCAGGAATTTGGATGGGACAGGTCCATGCAGGTTTTTACTTGCAGCATTTTGCCATATAGATAGGTGCCTTGTAAGTTTCACTGCAGAGAGCTTGTATTAATTGGGCTACTGAAGTCAGCTGATCACAGTTACACCACAGATGCTGAAGAAACCTGGAATAGGCAGTCTGATAAATCTGTTAGTATATGAACATAGTGACTGGGACAAAGATTTAAATCACATGTCCACTTACAGTATTTTTATATATCATTGGTCTAATTTGTTCTATGGAGCAATGCTGTATGTGGTCCCTGCAGTGTTCTTGCAATGTTTTTGGAAATACAAGAGTGAGTCAAAAAGTAATTCCACTTTCTTTAGGACAGATATAATTACCAACACAGGAACATGTAGCATACATCAAAATGAAGCTGGTCCTCTGTGGATCACATACCTACTTCTCAACATAGTCACAGTTTCTCTCAATAGCAATGTTCCACCTTCGAATAAGAGCATGTATCCATGGGTGAAATCCAGCAGGTTATGACAGGTTCTGGAGAAACGGTAGCAGAAATTTTGAGTAGTTCGGAGAACCGGTAGCAGAAATTTTGAGTAGTTTGGAGAACCAGCAAATACCACCTATGGCTGGCCCCAGAGTGGGGTGGGAATGGAGATTTTGCAATATCCTTTCCCCATGAATGGGGATTTTGCAGTGTTCTTCTCCTGGAGTGGGGTGGGAATGGGGATTTTGCAGTATCCTTCCCTTGCCACGCCCACCAAGCCACACCATGCCCACCATGCCACGCCCACAGAACCGGTAGTAAAAAAAATTGGATTTCACCACTGCATGCATCCCTGTCTCGTAAAATTTTGTGACTGTTCTTTGAGCCACTTCTTACTGCAGTTTTCACTTCCTCGTCACTGGAATAATAATCCTCCATACTCATCAGATTTAGTGCCTTCAGACTATCATCTCTTCCGCCCCATGAAAGAGGGTTTGAGAGGCAAACATTATTCCAGTGACGAGGAAGTGAAAACTGCAGTGAAGAAGTGGCTCAAAGAACAGTCAACAAAATTTTACAAGGCAGGGATACATGCTCTCATTCGAAGGTGGAACATTGCTATTGAGAGAAACGGTGACTATGTTGAGAAGTATGGATGTGATCCACAGAAGACCAGCTTCATTTTGATGTATGCTACATGTTCCTGTGTTGGTAATTATACCTGTCCTAAAGAAAATGGAATTACTTTTTGACTCACCCTCGTAGCATGCTTCTGCACTTTTCTTTTTCGTAGGGCTATGAAAGAGTAACTGGCCTCAGGTCACCCACACACCTTCATGCCTAAGGCATGAGAGTTTCCTAGTTTGTAGTCTGGTGCTTTAACCACTACATAAAACTTGCTTTCTGTTAGATTTTATATACTGTATCTGATTTTAATGACATAACCTACATTAATTAGCTTTAAAAATGTCAAACCAGTTTAAAGCCAAATTGATCATTCTTTACTGTTCTTTACTGTTCATGGCTATTCTACGCCTATTGACTGAAAATTCATTGAATAATATTTGTTTATAGTTGCCTTAAGTTTTTTTTTAATCAGTTAGCAAGTACTTTAAAGGTAATTGTGTCAAGGCAATTTGTATATACCTAAAACAATACCCACTGATACTCAACTTATCATCTCTATACATATTTTTGTTTTTTTGCAGTAGAATTTATTCTTCTTCTGTCCTTGATTTGCAAGTGGCCATGTGGAGACCAACATTTACTAAATGGAGACATATTTCACATCCATAATAAACCATGATTGTTAAATTGTATAAACACTTTTCTTCTAGTCTAATGTAAATTACAAATAATTATGAACACCTCTTTCTTATATTTCTAATATGACAAATTCTGCATGTTTATATTGCATATTTATAGCAATTTGAAAACCTATGCAGAAGCTGAATAAAATATTAGCATTGGTATAATATATTAACAAAAAGAAGAAGCTGAAGAAACAGTGGACTTGGTAAGCTGCTGCAAGAAGACTGCACAGACTACAAACAATAAGATGACCAAGAATGCATCAGAAGATCTGCAAGAAATATAGTTCACTTGCAAACAAGAACTGGTGGAATCACAAAATAAAGAAAGTAACAGTAAGGAAGAAGCTTAAGTGCTCTGGGACTTTAGAATTCAAACAAATAAGCACCTGCCAGATAATACCACATTTAACAATTGTTGATAAAAGACAAAAAAAGTTTGGATACTGGACTCGGCAGTACCTGGAAACAGAAGAACTGAACTGAAAGAATCAGAGAAGATAATACAATACATTCAAATAGTAGTAAACAACTGTGGCAAAGGAAAGCAAAGATAATACCAATAGTAATAGGTACCTTGAATGCAATCCCAAAACAACTGGAGCACCACTGGATACCATCGGATTGAAAAAAATTACCATTAGTCAATTGCAAAAGACAGTTTTATCTGGAAGACCTTACATTCTGCAACAATAACTTTAACATAATCAAACATCCACATTTGCATAATCCAGGTCCTTGAGAAAGATTTGATAGGTGGATAAAATGCCAAATCCTATCTGGTTGATTATGTGACCGATCAGAATAATAATTGATTAAATTTGAATGCCACCTGACATTCAACACAATGGATAGTGTACAACAATTAAACAAATAAATTTGACAATGATGATGATGATGATGATGATGATGCAATTCTTATGCTAATAGCTTTACATTGCAATATAATATAAAAATTGAAACTTCTGAATTATTAATTCAAGTTACTGCATTAAACTGTCTCCATAAATTTATTGATACTTAATACTCTACTCAGTAAGAGCCTAAGCCAGGGATCTGCAACCCGCAACTCTGGAGCCGCATGTGGCTCTTTCATCTCTCTGCTGCGGCTCTGTCGCTCAAAATATGTGTCACAACCGCTAATGTGTGACACTTGCCGGCACGTGATTTATTGAGCTTTTCGGCCCATCTTTTTTTTCGGAGTTCAAAATGTTTTTGTTGCATGCAGAAATAAAAATGTGTTTTCTCTGTGGCAGGTCATTGATTTCATAAATGCAACATACTATAGGTTTTTTTATACGTAGCATAAAGGTAAAAAACAATATATGCAGTGTTATCTTCATTTTAGATGTCAAAAGGGTTTTGTCGTTCCCGGTGTTTTCTTTTCTGTGGGAAACCGGTCCAAATGGCTCTTTGAGTATTTAAGGTTGCCGACCCCTGGCATAGGCAGCTTATACTTTGAGTTCTTTTACAGAGAGAAACTGTATGAAACTGAGGGGTCTCTGATGCTCTCCCAGCTTGGTGGTTTTCTTGCAGATGTTTAATTACACAAACTAGGTAACATCATCAGTGCTAGTTAACTAGTTGACTAGCACTGATGATGGCTCCCAGTTTGGGTAATAAAATGTCTGCAATAAAACTATCATGCTTGGAGAGTGTCAGGGACCCCATTTCAACACTGAGCTTCAAATGCTCTCCTTTACTGGCACTATATGAAAATGTTATATATATTTTGTTTTCTGCAATAAGAATAAAAGGAAGAAACTATAAAAAATACTGAAAGTTTACAAAGGGAAAATTATTCTGTCTTAAGAAAAATCTCAACGAAGGAAGACTTCAAAGATTAGGTCTCATCTGGAACAAGCCAAGCAGAGACTTTATCTATCTAACCTAGTTTGTCTTTGCCAAGTAACAGTATTTCTTTCCAAGCAGCTATTATTACTTTAATGGGAATTTTCTTTTTCTTTTTTTTGCCAGATGAATGGGATTTTGTTCCTCACAAAGCAAATGCGATTTGCTTTACCCCTTTGTAGGTTGTATGTATGTAGCAATCATGGATTGGACTTGTGATTTTTGTATTCATTTATTTGTTTGTTGGTTCGATTTATAGAGCAGCATAACTCACATTAAGTATTCTGGGCAGCTAACAAAGTGAAAAAAATAGAAAACAAATAGAAAAAGAAAAAAACCCCTCATAAATAGTAAACAATTCAGTAAAACAGATCCTCAGTAACAATTAACATACCCTATGCTTGATCTCAACCCTACCTCCTGGCCTTTATTCTTCTAGATCAGCATTACTTATATTTTTTGTATAATATGTTAATTGTTTACTTTTCCCCCTCTGGACTTAGAAACTGGAATGAATGTTGTCTGCCAAAGGAGGGATACAATAATCTTGTTCCCTAAAAAATAGAAGAGAAGCCCTTAGGCTTATTTAAGACTACTTAGGTTCAAGTGGACCATCACTCTGTCCTGCCAGCTCTAAAATGGGATTATGTGATGGGTATAGTTGCATTTACAGATGATACTTTGAGCATTATAATTCATGTCCAATCACAAATCCTTTTTGTTTTTATGACAAATTAAATAGATATTGATCAATGTGGCAGTATGTAAAGTTATTAAACTGAATTGTGTCATTGTTACTGTGCCATTATAGTAACAAGGATCCTATGCAATAAACACAGTGCCATTTAGCAGTAATTAACCAACCAAGTAAAATGTCATAGTAAGGTCAAAGGAGGCAGGGGGGGGAAGGAGGGAAACAGGGAGGGGGGAAACCATGAAAACTGACCTAACATAGAAAATGTGAATACAGTGCCAAAGGAAGTTTGAAGGCATTAGCCTTGGTGAAACATTTAATCCAAACTTCATTTTAACATTTCAGTTCAGAAATAATCACATTCCCTTGGTTCAAATTAAGGTCACTTTTGTAACTTTCAAATGCTATTTCCTCTGAATAGCCTGCAGAGATACTTAGATTGGATGGTGCATTTTACAGATGTAGCTCTGTTTGCTTCACTGTCTGGTTCCTTTTCCTCTTAATTTTAACATTAGCCCTAACTTGGCTGATGTTATTTCTAATGTTCTTTACATAGGGAAGGGATAAAACAATGAAAAAGCACCGATTCAGAGAATGTCCCCACCCCCTTCCTAAAATACTTCTTATTAATACTATTTCTATTACAATAAACATAGTATTTGGCTATAGTTTAGCAGATTGCATGTTCTCAAATGGATTGTTACTTTCTTTGCTTTTGTAATAACAATGATCCACTGCTATCACATGTTCAGTTTAGTGAGAGGGATCACATTTAAGTAACTGGCAGTTCAAGGAAGTCCTACCTTTGATTGTTTACATGAACATGTTTTAGAACAGCTATTTAGCTTCCATTTATTTCCATTCTCTGCCCAGCTCAAGTGTGAAGGCCGGGACTGAGCACATAGGTCACTGATAAACTGAATCCCCATTTGGCAGGCAGGAAAATTAGATTGATAAGGTCATTGATTTATGGCTTTATCTGTCACTAGTTGGGCAGCCAGCCTGAACAGAGTAGGGTTTGTTATCACCACTTTTTCTTTTCCTTTAAGTAAACCAGATTCTTTTGTTCCTCCCTTAAGAACAATAATGAAATATATCTGATAAATACAACATTTCTCAAATCTCTTATTCTTCACTTTCCCAAACCTGAATCATCCTTTCTTAAAGCAAATGTGATTTTCAGACAATTACCAGTATTTAAATTGGCTTTGTGTTCAGATGTGTGCATTGCTGTTCAGAATTCATTATTACATTGTAATGAATGCATTTTATAGGTAGTTCTCATCTTATAATCATTCATTGTTCAAAGTTACAACAGCACTGAAAAAGTGACTTGTGAACATTTTTCACACTTATGACTATCGCAGCATCTCCATGGTCATGAGATCAAAATTTGGACACTTAGCAGCTGCCATGTGTTTATGACAGTTGCCGTATCCTGGGGTCATGTGACCACCTTTTGCGATCGTTTTGACAAGCAAAGTCTATGGGAAGTCAGGTTTACTTAAAACTGTGTTACCAACTTAACAATTGCAGTGATTCACTTAATAACTATGGCAAGAGAAGTCATAAAATGGGGCAAAACTCACTTAATGTCTTGCTTAGCAATAAAAATTTTGGGCTCAATTGTGTTTCTTAGAACTATCTGTAATTGCTATTCTAAAAATATTTAGATCCAAGGTGATTTATATAGACAGTTTAGTTCACAAGTTAAACAGTTGTAGAACAGTAAACAGCAACTAATGCTGGATTCTCAAGAAAATATAAGGTGCCAGTAATTCCTAAGACATATTGTTATTTCAATAATATAGCTACCTTGGGCCTCTGTAAAACTGTTAACAAAAATATAGGCTTGAACTTCAAACCTAACTTTTTGATTTGAGAGTATTTCTCTGTCCTGCTAGATCACATTATGTATGTGTGCTCCAGATTCCTCCTATGAAATCTTGCCACCTGGTGGGACTTGCCTTTTCTGTGGTTGCCCCTATCTTATGGAACAACCCCCTGACCCTTGTGTTTCACAGGTGCCCTCTCTATTAGCCTTTTGGAAGGCCATTAGACTGGCTTTTTACCCAAGAGTAGGATAGAATCCGTATATTTGGAGTTGGTTGGGGCACCACAAGTGGAGAATGAGGCACTGGGTTTTACTTTGGTTTTATGATTTTATCCTTTATGATTTTATGGTCATTGGGTTTTACTGTTATTGTGAGCTACCTAAAGTTTTGTTTTAAGACAGTGGACACTGTCTTAAAAGTTTGAATACTAGTTATTTGAGAAACTAACGCATTCAAGTGTGTTCTGTATTCTGTTTAGAGATTAAATTCAGGGTCTTATCATCATGATCAGATCAGAAACAACAAAGAAACAACTTTCTCAATGGTACCCTACTTGATGAAATTATTTCCATCTGCAGCTGCTCTCTTTCTGCTGTCAAAAAAAATCTTTAACAAGAAGCTAACTTCAACAATGCTAAGCTGTTCTGTTTTCTGCTAATAGATATTTAAAGCAGTAGTTTATTTTAACTACTTGATTTACTGTAAGATCTTTTTATTGTATAATATTGAATTTTATTTCATTTTTTAAATTTAGTAGACTATATTACTTGGCAATACCCACATATTTAAAATATACTTACTGAAGGTGTTGATAAAATCATAGGATTGATTATTCCCAATAAAATTGTGCATGAATGCATCAGCCAAACCTGTACAAACACAGCCTTTGAAGAAGAGCAATGATTGTTCCATCACTCTTCCTAGTTGAACAGAATGAATCAGGAATTTGTATTGTAAGTCTATAAACCCCCCAGAGAAGCTCCTATTTTGTAGAGTTGCATAAAATATTAAAGAAAGTAATGGGAAATCTGTAACATCTATTTTACTACTGATTCATACTGTGGACTTAACGATCTGATGTCATGCTGCTATTTTCCTTTATGCTCCTCTACTCTGCCTTTTTATGTTGTTCTTTGTAAATTCTTTGTATTGGCAGATAAGATTCCTTACATTTTGATAGTGGAAGAGAACTGGTTTGGTAGTAGTAGGTTAAGGCACCAGGATATAAACCACGAAACCATGAGATTGAGTCTTCCCTTAGACACAAAATTGGTTGGGTGACTTTGACCAGTCAATACAGTACATTTATTGAATAGCCCGAAGGCCTTTTCAAAAAAAAGAAAAACAGAACAAACAGGTACAGAAAAAACCAACTTTGACCAGTCATTCTGTCTCAGTCCCTGAAGAATGCAATGGTAAACCAGTAAAACTGTACGGACTCATCTAGGTAATTTCTATGAGTCAATAATAATGTATTTACATATATTGGGGGGGGTGGTGGAATGAGTGAAACAACTTGTTCACAGGTTTTGAAGCCTAATGGATGGATGAAGAAACAAAGCCATGTGGCTTTTCTATGAAAGAGAGCATTTCCACACAATATGTGTTCATCGGAACCAATCTGAAAATGATTCCTGATTGCCTTCTCTGCTGCTGAGTTGAATGCAAATACAAGGAATAAAAATCAGTGCTCAACACTGGCTGCTGCAGATCCTAGAACAACAAAAATCACTTACAAATTCATACAATTGAATAAATAAAAAAATAAAAATAAAAACTCCCCATTTCACATAAAGCAGGGGGAGATTTGAGCCTGATATTCATTCTATGTGTAAGAAATTGATTAAACACTTGTTAATTTTAACCTTACTCACTTTGCTAATCTCTTGAAGCTACAAAGCCCTCAAACTAGTATTTTCTCTTTAGGTTCCACAGTTTAAGAACTGGGAGGAGAATGAAACAACAGTTTGCTCCAATAGGACAAGTAGAGGTATAGCATCTTAAAAGAAAAACCAAACAAACCAGCAATTTCAATTTCAATTTCACTTCCACTAAGCTAAACACTGTAGACACAAAAGAAAATGATTTTAAATTGACACAGAATGTTAGTGTGGAAGTGTCCTGTGACTGAAGCAGTCACAATAACATCTCTTTGGAGCACTATGGAGGACTGTTTGAAAAGGGATGAAAACACAAAAAGCAAGGGGGGAAAATCCTTCATCTAGACTTATTGGACAAAGGAAAACTGACAAACTAGGAGTTTTTAGTTATCTTGAATGACAACTAGTAGTAAGTGAGTAGAAAATCCTAAAGTTATTTTAAAAGGGTAGGCCTGATGGAAAAGGAGCCTGTGCAGAAACATAATTGTGAATTATTATTTTTAAAAATAATTATGATCTGCATATTTTCACACAAACATTAGATGTTTAAAAGTGACAGCAATTTAAATCTGCATTTTCCATGCCATAGAGGGTTAAAAATATGTGACCTTTCTGGAACCTTCTGGTCCTCTCCAATAATGACACTCATCATGTTTTATACAAAGTGGATATTGTGTGGATATTGTGCTGTATGCATGGGTCTGAGCAGCATCTATACTCTAGAAAGCTACTGTTACCATAGTGGATCACATAAGAAAGAAGTTCTAGTATAGGCCTATGACATTTTTGGGATTTTCCATGACTCTAAAAAAATAACTGTAGCTAAATGATAATATTTAGTTTGCTCTGGATTTATTTATTTTTACTATTTTGTACTCCAACACACTGTCCTTGAAGTCCTAGATCTGACCTACTAAAATAAAGTCATCTCTACTACATGGTAATTCATTGCTCAGGAATTATGTTCTGGAATTCACCATAATTAAATTCCACTGGAGAGTTGTTTGCACATTTACTGTTTATCAGTGCATCCATAACTGCTGTCGTTCCTTTGAACAGCTGCTCTTCTCCTCTCCTGCTTCTCTTGTCCTATGGTAAACTATAACATTGTTTATATTCATTGCAGAAATATTT
Source organism: Diadophis punctatus similis (assembly GCA_023053685.1). Lineage (NCBI taxonomy): Eukaryota > Metazoa > Chordata > Lepidosauria > Squamata > Dipsadidae > Diadophis > Diadophis punctatus. Next base: position 26,438,617 of record JALIGW010000006.1, read on the forward strand.
ATGTGTGTTTAAGGACTATAAACCTCAAATATTTCTTTACCACTAATGGGCACAGAAAGAAATGTTTTAATCCTTTGTTTACTGGTAGTAGAGAGCATACCTAGTATTTTACATCAGTATGAATGCATCAGTCAAAATCTTGCCACTGCCACCATTCTGCTTTAAGCCCCAGAGCTGTAGGAATTGAACTCTGTTAAAGGAATAAAGGAAGAGCCACACACACACACACAAAACCCCAGAGATCCCTAGGCTCTCTTTGCCCATTTTACTTTAATTATTTTGAAATTGGATGGATCTGGAAGATAGGTTTGGAAATTTTTATTTAGTGAAAATAACAATTTTCACTGTTTTTGCATAGAAGATTGATCCCAAAAAAATAGTAACTGCACCAGTTATATATTACAAGGTTTGATTTTTAATAATTAAGTAGGCAATCCTTTTTCCATAAACAGTTAAAAATATTGATGCTAATCTATTTAGTTGTTTAGAATTAGGATTTGCAACTTTTTTCAATATAAACACTGAATTTGGATTTTGACTAGCATGTTGAGGGCTGTTCTCTGAAAAAATCAGTGCTTTTTCAGAGCTTAGAATTGTACACAAAGCTTTTGGAATGAGGCTTAGAATTTGAATACATAAAAGGAAACCATTTATAATATTCTTTTCCAACTGCGTGTTCTTCAGGTTATTTGGGCTTGACATTCAAGACAACCTAGTCTCTGAGCATGAAAGCATAAGGTTGGAGAAAGCTAGCATTTATAACCTGAGATGGATTTCCTGTTATCTTAAGTTAGATAATACCCACAAGTATTTTCAATCATAGTATTATGCTATGAAATATTTATCCTGTGTAAACTGTGGTCTTGTTAGGTATCAAAAATGTCTTACCAGAGAAATAATTATTGTTTGCCCAGGTTTTTCAGCATAGAATACAAATTACTGACTAGGTTTTATTTTTATGCAGTTTTACTGTTTAATTTTGGTGGGATGGTTCTTTACTGTGTATGCTATTTAAAATTCAGTTTTAATTTTTTTTCCAATAAAGAACTTTGTGCTCCACAGCTCCAAAGTATTTGTTGCAGATATTTTTCCTGACTACATCCTATGCCTTGTATAAAAACAACCATCAGATTGAAATTGTTTTGAAATTATATTTAGTTTCCAAAAAGATCGAACATGTGACACTGATGCAGTTAAACTTACTGATCAATCATAGACATCCTTTGGGTAGAGATAAAAAGTTTGATGTGTCTTAGATCCTTATCAGAATTCTGTAATTCCTTATGGGTTAGGGAGTTCACATTTTCTTTTATAATTTTACTATTCAGTGCAGAAGTTCTTTCTATATATGTAGATGATGATGATGTTCATCCATCGTGTTCGAAGAGGACCTTGACATCTAACAGGTTGTGGGCTGTCCACTATGTGTCCGCAGGTGGCTGGATAGGCCTATATGGGCACGAAATGTTCTGCCACATGTTGGGCAGACATGTGTGGGCACCATTGTTGTAGCATTTGCAGCTCTGGTTTTGCGGAGTGCTCAATTCTCTTTGGCTATGGTTATTCTTGTCCTCAGATGTCTGGCAGCTTTGGTGGATCAGCGTGTACCATGTTGATCGATCTTGTGCCAGAGTTTCCCAGGAGGTGGTGTTGATATCCAGGGACTTGAAGGAGGCTTTCAGCATGTCTTTGTATCACTTCCTTTGTTCACCGTGTGATCGCTTTCCTTGAGACAGCTCACCATAGAGGAGCTGTTTGGGGATGTGATGGTCTGGCATCCTTGGAACATGGCCTGCCCAGTGTGTCTGGGCTTTCATCAGCAGGGTGTGAACTGATGGCAGGCCTGCTCTGCAGAGGACTTCTGTGTCTGGCACCTTGTCCTGCCACCAGATCCTCTGAATTCTACGGAGGCAGGTCATGTGGAAGTGGTTCAATTGCCTAGCATGCCTCCTGTATACAGTCCAAGTCTCATTGGCATACATCAGGGTAGTTAGCACTACTGCTCGGTAGACTTTGAGCTTTGTAGCAAGGCTTCATCCACGGCGGTCCCACACATTGGTCAGTAGTCTGCCAAATGCAGAGCTTGCCTTGGCAATTCTGCAGTTGACCTCAATGTCAATTGTCACTGCACGGGAGACAGGGGTGCTGTCTTACCTTCGCCACCAGTTCGCATTGTGACGTTTCACACGCATGCGTGCTCTGCTCGTGCGCATGTGTCCCCTTGTGCAATTCTGCTTCCGCGCATGCTCAATAGCTATAATCAGCCCGAAACACAGCTGAGGAGCTGATCAGATGTGCTTCGGGCGAAGGAATAAAGGTAAGTATAAACCCGCAGGCGGGCTCGAGGGCCCTTTTTCAAGCAGCAGCAGAGGAAAAAACTTCCAAACAGTAAAAAATTCGGAAAAAAATCCAAAAAAAGAGATGGCGGTGCCCATAGACTGGCACCGACTGAACCAGATCCGTGATGCCATTGTAATGTCACCAGTGGGTCGCTACCGGTTTGGGCGATCTGGTCCGAACCGGGAGGAACCCATCCCTGATGGGAGAGGGTGCTGCCAAGGTATGTAAATTGGTCCACTGCTTGCAGCTTTTGTCCCTTCATAGATATCTACATAGATATATGTAGATATCTCTATAATAAAGCATTTTTCCAATAATTAATCAGAATGCATAAAGAACAGAAAATGAATGGCCTTGCATTTAGTTCCCATTAGATTTTCTGGAATGTTACCACCTTCTATGTTTGTTGAAGATTAGGAACTTGAGAAGCATGTGCACTTTGCCAAACACCAATAGCATGGAAAATCTCAGTCCAGCAAAATCCAAAGTGTTTATTATTTATGGATTGCTAGGATTTTCAAACAGTAGCCACAAAATATTGTCTGTCAAGAACTCATGAGGTAAAGAACATTTTTATCTGAATACACGAGTCTGTGGCTTGTAGCCAAAGCTATTCAAAAATGCAAATACTCAAATTTTATGGTCAGAAAAACTTCAATTTGTGCAACTTTTGAAAACGTCTTGGAATATAAATCATTCAGAATAGTCTTTCGCTTATAAGGAGCTGATCCATAGCTTCAGGGGCAAAAATTAAATTTCATTTGAAGTCATTGAACACATATGGCTTAAATTAGTTTCATTTTCATTTTGCAAGTTTTATGACTATTTAAAAATAATTTTCCTGTTTTCTGAACAAATTACAGAAGACATCTGCCATATATTCAATCTATAAAGCTCATAAAGAGGCAGACATTTTATGAGTGATATTATAAAAATTAGATGATTATCTTGTTTATTTTAGCTGTTCTCTTTAATGGTTACAGTAGTTTTCCCATTAAAGTCTTTAAAGTTCCAGGTTGCAGTGGACCAGAGAAAAACTGAGATATAATACTACAATATTTATAGCTCAAGTAAGTGGGACAGTTACGGACAGGATATATAATTGAAACCAAAGTAAACTTGACAGTGTCAAAACTCTTTGTTAATGTCCAGAGGAATAGATTTATTTATTTTATTTATTTTATTTTGCTGTTCTTATATGCCGCCCTACTCCCTGGGGACTCAGGGCGGCGTACAATAGACTATAAGAACAATATAAAAAAACAGTAACAGAAAAATAATAAATTATTTAAAACATTAATTAATTTAAAAATTAAAAAGCCCAAACAACACATTCATACCTGGGGGAGACCTCAGATGTTCAACGGTCACATCACCCCGCCTGCAGGGAGAAAGATAATAGAAGAACATTGGGGGGACTGTGGAAGAAAGCTTTTCACAGACAAGAAGTTAATCTTCCCATAATATCTAACTCAAATGTTTTTCTGTCCAGCTGAAGAGAATTGTAGTCTGCACAATGATAAGAAGAAAGATTTTACAAATTCTCTTACTTGTGATTGAACAGTTTTGTCATGGTGTCAGCAAAAATTGTCCATTTGTCTTTCTGAACCTGATCCTTTAAGAGAACAATATACTGTATTTTTCTGAGTATAAGACGCACCTTTTTCCTCCCTAAAAGTGGCTGAAAATTTGGGTGCGTCTTATACTTCGAATGTAGCTTTTTTTCCCAGCCCTAACTAGGTGCTAACAGATCTTCCCAGCTCTTACCTTGCAGGCTCTTTCATTGTTACTCTCTCAGAAGAATGTTTTTCCAACCCTAAGTCTTTGCAGGGTTTTTTTTCATTGCTGTACTTGCTCCAAAGAAGTTTTTTTCTAGCCCTAACCAGGTGCTAATGATCTTCCCAGCTCTTACTGGCTTGCAGGCTCTTTCATTGTTATTCTCTCAGAAGAAGGTTTTTTTAAGTCCTAACCAGGAGATAAAATAATGTGCTGAAGCTGCTCCGAATAAGTTTTTTTTTTAGCCCTAACAAGGTGCTACCGATCTTCCCGGCTCTTACTGGTTTGCAGGCTCTTTCACTGTTACTCTCTCAGAAGAAGGTTTTTTTAAGTCCTAACCAGGAGATAAACATGCATGCATGTATCTCCACTTGTGGGTTTGCACGATCCATTTGCGCCAATGGTATGCACAGGTGCCCACCGCTCACACAAATGGATCTACACCAATGGTGGTATTCAGCTGGTTCTCTCCGGATCACGCGAACCCATACCGGCAACTGCAGGAGGCTCCGCCCACCCACCCCAACGTAATGCGTGAGCACTGCGCATGTGCAGAAGGCCGTGCTCATGCACAGACGCGCGCACTCACATTCGCGAACCGGTAGGGAAGCTAAGTGAATCCCACCTCTGATCTACATGTACAGTACATGCACACTTGCCCTCCGTTCATGTGGAACCATCCCCTTCCCCCATCCCATCAGTCTGCAAAGCTGCAAAGGTTGGGGAACTCTGGCTTAGAGAGATATTCTTAAGAAGTGATCTCAAATCTACCCCCCAAAACTAGATATTTCTGTCTCAATGACAAATCAATAAACTCTTAAACACATTATGTTCCTTTCAGTTATTCATAATTAGTCAACAGAAACAAAGACGTGAAATATAGAAGACTAGAGTCTCAAAACACTTAATCTGTTATACATGAAAATACATCAGGTTGCATCAAATAAACAAAGCTCATCAAAGCAGGTCAGGAAGATTTCTAATGTATCCCCAGAATAATAATGATGATAATAATGGTAATAATGATGCCAACGTTAGATAAAAAAACAGACAATTTTATCCCAAAAGTTGCCATTTGAAATTATAGCAGCTTCCATATTAACTTTTCTATCTGATTCATAAGTGATCCAGCTGTAACAATTCCCTGACCAATAAAAAAGCTTTGCTGGAGAGACTCAAGATGCAATGAAGTCTGAAAAATGAAATTGCTATCATTGCTATCACTTTTACTTCTGTCCGATCACACTTCCAGTGGATCTTATAACATTTGTATAATATAATTTGTATAAGTCAACATCCTCACTGAAAAAGAGATTTGGAGCCAAACAAAACTTCCAATATAAGTTAAAAATATAGGAGTGATGTAGAATGGAAAATTGTACTAGTCTAAAACTACAAACTTTCATAATACAACCTTAAAAATAAAAATAAAAAAACAATTCTATTATTTTATTTTAATGTATTTGTTCAAAGAAAAAAACTAGAGTAGCATTTAAGTGGTAATTTTGTATCATCAATTTATACGCTTTTTGTTCACAAAGTCACTACTCATTTAAGCACAATCTAAATGACAAAGCTTTGATATAATGTTCAAATTAAAAAACATATTAATAGTTGAATAAAAACTATAAATGTAGAGATAGAATACTTACAATGTAAGTTACAAACAACTCAAAAGTAAAGTTACTTCTCCAATTAAGTTATTTCACTCAGTGACTCACCAATAAAAAGACAGAATTGCAAAAATTTCATACCATTCAAGGAAAGTATTTGAAAAAGCATTTACCATATTATACAGATTATGTGAACGTTTTTTCACCCAAATTATTCTTCTATGTTCTTCCATTATGGAGAATACACTAACATTCAACTGTGAAAGATAGGTATTGAGACAAAGATTCAGATTTAACTTCAACTATTCTTATATGAATAGTTAAATGATCGTTCCATTTTTTTCTGTCTAAAGATAGGAAAACTATATTGTAAAAATCCTAGAACTGTGAAAATTTGGGGATAGCAGCTTGGTACATTTGTTGAGTGTACAAAACCATTTTTCAGACATGTCATAAAATACTTTAGAACAAACATTACATTTTTAGGTGTTTTTCTTTTTTTAAGATGAGGTTATTTCCATGTTAACAGCTATTTATCTGACATCATTACTGACATAACTTCCATTAGTCTGGTATCTGATTAAGACTTCCAGCCACATTGGAGCCAGACATAAATAGTCAAGGAAAGGTAGTTGGAAAAATTAATGTGTCAGTATTACCGAGAAATGGGTGTGTTTGTGTTGACTCCACTTTGGTGAAACGGAATTGAAATAGGTGGCACTGTTTTTGAAATTTTTGAAAGTATTTGAACATTTTTGAAAATAATTGAACATTTTGAAAGTCATAGTCTTGGTAAACCAAAAGAATCACAAAAGAAACAAAAGAAACTAGATGTATTTAAGGTGATCTTTTGGCCTGTGTAAAAAAAAATCACTCCACTGCAGCCAAATGCAGTCAAACAGCACTTGGTTAACAGAGAATGGTAACTACTTAGAAGAAAACTTAGGGAATTTGGGCATCAAAGTGAAATGGTACATTGGTTGGCCAATGCAAACTTTTTAAAATTTAACCAGGGAGAGTTTAATTATACCACCCATGTAATGAGTAACCAATTTTTTCTGCATGTAACTCATCATCCTTGTTTATTTCACAAGTCAAATATCTTAATTTATTTCACTCTCTCAACAAGCACACAAAACTTGCACTTCATCTCTCCAATTTCCTGTTACAATGGGCATTTAGCTCTTTGTAAAATGTATCTTTTAATGGTTATTGGCTTTTAATGCAATTGGGATCTTTGTAGCATGTTTCTGTTGCTTTTAACCCTTTATCACTGTTAGCTAAATATTACAAAGGGATGTTTTATTTATTTATTTATTTATTTATTTATTTATTTATTTATTTATTTATTTATTTATTTATTTATTTATTTATTTATTTATTTATTTATTTATTTGTCAAACATGTATAGGATAGTAGTAGTTTGTATAAACATAAGTAAAAAGTAACGATAAAAGAGGACAATAGGACAGTAGGACAGGGACGGTAGGCACAGTGGTGCGCTTATGCACGCCCCTTACAGACCTCTTAGAAACGGGGAGAGGTCGACTGTAGACAGTCTAAGGTTAAAGTTTTTGGGGTTTGGGGAAGAAACCACAGAGTCAGGTAGTGCATTCCAGGCATTGATCACTCTGTTGCTGAAGTCGTATTTTCTGCAGTCGAGTTTGGAGCGCTTTACATTTAGTTTGAATCTATTACGTGCTCGTGTATTGTTGCGGTAGAAGCTGAAGTAGTCATTAACAGGAAGGACATTTTGGTATATGATTTTATGAACTACATTTAGATCAGATCGGAGGCGATGTAGTTGTAAATTGTCTAATCCCAGTATTTCAAGTCTGGTGGAATAAGGTATTTTGTTGTGAGCGGAGGAGTGAAGGACTCTTCTTGTGAAATATTTCTGGACTCTCTCGATTGTATTTATGTCTGATATGCAGTGCGGGTTCCAGACAGGTGTATTCCAGAATTGGTCTAACAAATGTTTTGTATGCTCTGGTTAGCAATGTAATGTTGCCAGAGAAGAAGCTACGCAAAATTAGATTAACAACTCTTAGTACCTTTTTGGCAATGTTGTTACAGTGGGCTCTAGCACTTAGGTCGTTGGATATGAGTACTCCAAGGTCTTTGACAGAGTGAGGGTCATCTACAAGTTCGTTTCCTCCAAGTTTGTATTTTGTATTCTGATTTTTTTTGCCAATGTGTAAGACAGAGCATTTGTTGGTTGAGATTTGAAGTTGCCAGTTGTTTGACCATTCTGCTACATGATCAAGGTCTTTTTGAAGGGTAGCAACATTTGTGTGTGTGTGTGTGTATTCTAATAGCCTTTTTATTTCATTATCCTTCCTATTTTTGTTGTTGTTTTTTTCTATTTGGTTTATAGTGAAAGTTAAAGTGCCACATATTCATTCCGCATTTTTTAATGTTTTTATATTCATGTAAACATAATTTTATGTAACTATCAATGGCACAATTCACATTCTAAGTGTAAAAGTGCCCAGCTGGAGTCAGGCAACAGATAAATTATTATTATTGTTATTGTTATTGTTATTGTTATTGTTATTGTTATTGTTATTGTTATTGTTGTTATTGTTGTTATTGTTGTTATTGTTGTTATTGTTGTTATTGTTGTTATTGTTGTTATTGTTGTTATTGTTATTGATTTGTACACAATGAAACTATTAAGAAGTACTGGTATTTTCCATTTTTTAAAATTTTTGTTTACATTTTCAATTTAACAATGAATTTATTGTTTCATACACATTTTTGTTTATTTTCATTTTATTGTGTCATATAAATACCTTTTTTATAGGGAAAGGTAAATTGGAAGATCTATGAGCATGCTGTTTGTGTTCTTCCTATAATATAGTGTTAAAATATAGTACAAATTATATGACTGCTTCTGTTCTTCTCTATGGTGGGAATCTAGAATTATAGAGTTGTTTAAAACAAGATTCAGCGACACACTGCTTAGATGAAAATGTTCTTCATAAGTACAGTGGGTTGGGCCAAAAAAGTTCAGCTGATAAGACACTGGCTTTTCACTCACAGGATAAACAGTTCAAGATTCTTCCAATTTCATAAGTTAATTTAGTTATGCCAGCTATGCTGCCTTTCAATGATAATGCAATAGACATGCCATACATTGTTTGTCCTTTTATGGCTATGAAGAACTGTAATAACTTTAAAACATTTGGGTGTCTTGATTTGCCTTTAAAGTAAGCTTTAGAAAGCTAATTTATGTTAGCTAATGTCAGTGTTCTACAGACAAGACAAATTACAGCGTTAAAACTAGCAATACTTTAATCCTCATTTGTGGATGTCATTCCTGCACTTCAGTTAGATATGGCAAGTATTTCTTGACTCTATTTGGAGCAATGTATATTCCCATATGCCTCACCTATCAGTGTGGTTTTAAGAGCCTGCAATTGGGCTAACACAAAAAGACCTTAATCCTACTGTTGGAAAATGCAACTGAGAGTGTATCTCTCTGTAATGAAATGTCAGGACATTGCAGGAACGTTAGGACAAAGTGTTGTAAGCAAATATGTCACTGCAAAAGAACAGAACTGAAAGAACATGTTCTATGTACAACACTGGCAATCTGGAGCCTCACTTGGACGATCTTTGTGATCTTTTTCAGCATGAGAGACAGTAAATTCTTTAAAAGTTTAAGAAATTTCCTATCAAACATATTTGCTTAATATTAGGCTATCCATAAATAATTTTTATATTTCTTAGTGATCTAAATCTTTTAATCATCTACTTTTTCTTTTAATCTAACTAGTGTATATTTTTATATAATCTGCAGGCAACTTTTTAGCGTAAGATAACAAATGGATTCATCTATATTCATGTCAGTATAGTCCTTTTCTCCTTAATCTTACTGTGTTCTTAGGAGAGAGAAATACAGAATAATATTGTGAATACTGTAAATGGAATACTGTGCTTCTCTCAAGGGAATACAGCTCAGCAAGAATTCCAGATACTAAGTAAATAGATAGACTCAATAAACAAAACAATGATTTATTTATTTGTAAATTGCCTTAATTATTTTAACACAAATCTCATGTTTTTAATTGATATTTATTTATTTATTTATTTATTTATTTATTTATTTATTTATTTATTTATTTATTTATTTACTTACTTACTTACTTACTTACTTACTTACTTACTTACTTACTTATCTGTTTTCACCACTTTCTGAAGACTTAAATATGAATACTATGTCTGTTGCCCTCACTGGCCAAAATTCCTGAACCCAGTAACATGCACCACAGTGTCATCTATGGAGGCTAATGCCATTTTGTCCACTGATTTCCACCAGTCCCATAGTGATGGCCATTGTTATTTAGACTAATCACATTTGCATTTTTCATGATTACTTCCTGTGTGCTGCCAGATATAAGATCAACAGGGTTACTGTATTTCTTAATCAAGCAATCAAACCAGATGGATTCGAAACTGGCTGACCAACCACACTCAACGTGTAGTGCTCAATGGAACTGCATCTACATGGAGGGAAGTATGCAGTGGAGTACCCTAAGGCTCTGTTTTAGGCCCAGTACTCTTCAACATCTTCATCAATGGCTTGGACGAGGGGATAGATCATCAAATTTGCAGATGACACCAAACTGGCAGGAGTAGCCAACACACCAGAAGATGGGCTCAAGATACAGAAGGATCTTGACAGACTTGAACATTGGGCGCTATCTAATAAAATGAAATTCAATGGTGAAAAAAGTAAGGTTCTACATTTAGGCAAGAAAATCAAAATGCACAGTATATTTGGTACCTTGCTCAACAGTAGTAACAGTGAGAGGGACCTTGGAGTGGACAACCATTTAAATATGAGCCAGCAGTGTGCAGCAGCTGCCAAAAAAGCCAACACAGTTCTAGGCTGCATTAACAAAGGGACAGAATCAAGATCACGTGAAGTGTTAATACCACTTTATAATGTCTTGGTAAGGCCACACTTGGAATACTGCATTCAGTTTTGGTCGCCAAAAAGGATGTAAAAAGGATGTTGAGACTCTAGAAAGAGTGCACAGAAGAACAACAAAGATGATTAGGGGACTGGAGGCTAAAACATATGAAGAACAGTTGCAGGAACTGGGTATGTCTAGTTTAATGAAAAGGAGTACTAGGGGAGACATGATAGCAGTGTTCCAATATCTCAGGGGTTGCAAAGAAGAGGGAGTCAAACTATTCTCCAAAGCACCTGAGGGTAGAACAAGAAGCAATGGGTGGAAACTAATCAAAGAGAGAAGCAACTTAGAACTAAGGAGAAATTTCCTGATAGAACAATTAATCTGTGGAACAGCTTGCCTCCAGAAGTCGTGAATGCTCCAACACTGGAAGTTTTTAAGATGATGTTGGATAACCAGTTGTCTGAAGTGGTGTAGGGTTTCCTGCCTAAGCAGGGAGTTGGACTAAAAGACCTCCAAGGTCCCTTCCAACTCTGTTATTCTATTCTATTCTATTCTATTCTATTCTATTCTATTCTATTCTATTCTATTCTATTCTATATTCTATTCTGTTCTATTCTCTATGCAAATACTTATTTTCTATTGCAGTACTAGTATTTACTTGCCAATTGTTCATTGTGAATAGGTGGATTATCTTGTCTTTTACTGTCCAAACTTCTCTTTAGTTATTGCTTCAATATTATGGAAGGCTGTGTAACAGAAATTAATTACATTATCAAGAGAATTAAAAAAATAAAATAAAATCATGAAAAATCATGTAATAATGTTAAAACCAGGCATCTTTTAAAGAGATAGAAGTCCTTTTGAGAAAAAGCTAATTTTGAAGTAGCATAACCTAGAACTGTTAATTTATAGAGAAAACTTCCCCTGCAGTTTTTTTTTTAACTCAGGGGAAGTTAACATAGGTTCCTGTGTGAATCATAGGATCTCCCAATGTGATACGGTTGAACATTCAAAATGAAAAAAATGCAGTTTGGGAGGATACAATTTTTGCTGAATTAAATCCTAAAATAGATTTTTTCCTTCTAAGGGAAGGGAAGGGAAGGGAAGGGAAGGGAAGGGAGAGTAATTTCACAAAATTTGTCTAGTCCAGATTCATATTATTAATGAAATCCAATAAAAAATAGAAAGAGGGGGTCAGGAGATGAATTCTTTTCCATTTTATGTTCATTTTGTTTTGAATGAGCAAAAATAATATTAATGGTTAACATGAAATTCAGGTTTTCTAGAACAGAAAAAATTCATTGAATTGTTCATAATAAACTTGCCTCATAGATTTCAATGTGTCTACTATAAACAAGGTTATGTTAAATCCAATCCAGTACAAATAAAGTTTCTCTTTTTCCTTTTTTCTGAGAATTAATGATATACATATTAGTACCTATTATTTATTTTATTTATGTATTAAACACATGTGTATGGCTGCCAAACTCAGACAAGATGATTAATTAGCTTTCCAGAAAAGTTACTTTAACCAAAATACATGTTTGTGCAAAATGCAAACATCTAATAGCACTAAAGAGTCAATTAGTATATTTTACTAAATTTCTTTGAGAAGATTTTTTAAAAACTGTACTGGCCATGCCATGACTCTTCCTCTGCAAGAGGAAGACTAGGATCTACTGTAGGATATCAAAACCACCTTAGACTGATTCATAAAGTCTCAACTCCATGTCAGATGAAAGAAGGCACTCCATATTTACAATTCAGGCTAATTAAATGTATTTGTGCTTTAATTATATATTGGATGTTCATCAATGTAATGGAAAGACAAATAAATATTATTCTCTGTAGTCAAGTTTTAAGGCTTTATAAACTGAGCTATGCATTGTTATATGTTTCTTTTTTCTTTTGATTATTTTGGTTTTTTATATCTTTTCTGCCTTCTCTCTCTAAATTAAAGCAATAAAATGTTTAAAAGTCTGGTAAAAAGATGAAACTCATCTGTGCTTTTCTCAGGCCAAGATTTGCTGTTATTCAACTTTATTAAACTTTCATCTTCTTATGTCTTTTTGAAGGTATTTGGCTGCCTTCTACAAGCTGATGTTGTAAAAAATGTTGCATTTCTTCAGAAGATTCATGACTGTAATGTTCATAAGCCTGAAGATTCTAATAACTCCTTTACTTATATCTATTAATCACATTTAATTGCCAGCAGAATTGACAAAGAGAGCTTGCTGGCACAGACTATATTACAGTGAACTTCCTTTCATCCCTTAATTTATTTTTAAAATAATGCTCTCCAGCTTTATTACCATACGGGAACCTGTGTGGTGGAAAATCTTAAAGGAAGTTTAATGGATGTGCTTAGGATGCGAGGGATGGGAAAAAAGACAGGTTTCACATATTTCCTCATGGTTGATTCTGTTGTGGCAACTGTGGGTGTGATATCATCAAGCCTGGACCTCTTTTTGTGGAGATTGTTAGGCTGCTTTGCTGATGTTCCACTCTTTCCTCAGTGGATGCTTCTAGTCAACAGTGGTATGAAAAAGAGATCAGCCAAGTAATTGTCCTCTTGGAAAGTTGCAGGACTCAGTTGTTTCCTCCTTGCTTTTTAACATATACACTTAGGATGATAGTCCACCAGTTTGCAGTACAGTATCTTCACTATAGTAATGGTATCAATCATACATTACTATCCTGGCTGTATAGGAGATGCTCTTAACTTAGTTTATTGTAGATTACAAATGGCTGGATGGAATAACCCAAGACAGATAACTGAACCCAAGAAAGAACCCAAGAAAGTTTCTTCACTAAAGTTCATGCCACAATATTGTCACACATTATTTTTTTTAAAGATTAGTGAACTAGAACAATAAGAAAATAATATATCATTGATAATACAGTAATAAACAACATAAAATAGAGTGATTAAAATAAACCAAACATATAGGAGATGAGGGGCAAAAAAGGCTGTCCTGAAATAATGGGTCTATGCCTGGAGACACCCTTTTGGACTGTATCTAGTAGTCAAGTAGATACAGTAGGTGGAAGCTGTAGTGAGTGGGCCATTTGCTCAACTTTGGTTGTTGTGCCTTTGCTTTGGTATCTGGAGCAAAAAGACCTAACAACAGTAATTCATACTGTCATCACCACTTGTCTGCATTACTTCAAGCTGCCTTTGAAGATTTTGTAGAAACTTCAATTGGTCCAGAATGCAGCAGCTTAATTGTTGGTTGGTGTGGGAAAACATGGGATGTGATACCTCTGCTCTTGATCCTGTACTTCCAAGTGCAGGTAAAAGGAATGGTTTTAATTTTTAAAGGCCTATAAGGCTTCTCACCAATGTATTTGTAGCAGCAACTTCTTGTACCAATTTTGATTTCTCTTATTTGTTCATTTCAGTAGAACTTGCTAGTAGTCCCTCACTTTGGTAGAATGAGAGGATAGAGGTATGAAGTTGCTGCTTTTTGTTGTTGCACCTGCAGTGAATAGCCTCCTTCCCAAAATTTGATCAGCTTCGATAATAGTAGCCCATTCTTCATTTTAATATAAACAAAAATTGTTTGTCAAAAGCTTATATTCAGAGCTCTGTAAATATTAAAATGAAATGGGACGTACAACTTTCAGTCAACTAAATGTTTTATATTACTACTCAAATTGGCCTGAGGATGAAGGGAGCTAAAGTTCAAAACAGCTGGAGAGTGTCAGATAACCTATACTCTGCAATAAAATAAAGGAGGATAAGGTAATCCAATCCAAACTCCAGTCAAGGAAAAGCAAAATGCTCCCTTTTGATCAATAAATATAAATGAATGAAGTTCCTATCCCCTAATGTGGCACATGCCACACCTACTAGATTAGAGCTCCCAACATCCTGATCATGACATGAGTGGCGTTGATGTGCAGCAGATAAGGAAAGGCCTAAGTTGCAGGAAGACCAGTCATTTATTTAATTGCTGCAAAGCAAAAAAAGTTGTGAATGATATTGAGATCCTATTGGTGTAAGCCTATTGGTGAAGTAGAGTAAGTTACTTCAAAAATTTCACCATTGTTCAAGCCACTTGAATAGTAGATATTTCTTCTCATTTTAATTTAATGAAAGCTGAGATTCTTAGAATGCTTTCTTCTCAAACCCATGCCAAATAGCATGCTTATGTGGTGCTGTCACAGAATTTATGCATTCACTGTTTATACTGGAAATTGTATCAGTCTACTTATCTCCAGTAAGTCATAGGTTATTTCTCATATACTAAAATGATGTCATTTGAACTTTTAGTTGTATAATTTGACCTAGGGCTATTAAGCATCTTCTGGATGCAGGGAAGACACAATTAATAAGACATATGAAATGTAAAATCATCCCTTACCCATCCACAGTTCAGACAATGAATAAACATACTTAGGGAGAGCAAGATTAAATAATCACTCAGACAGAACACCTTAATATATATTTTACTTTGAGATAAAGGTTTTAACAATTTCACAATATTGGAAAGGAAGATTTGATTACCCTAAGGCCCTGATCCACTTTACCTAATTCTAGTAGCTGACACTATCTGGACTCAGAACAATTAAATTGAAAATACCCTTATAAAAAAAGTGAGGAAGTGACTAAACAGAGTTATCTATTTCATTCCTACAACTAGTCAGTATGATTTAAGAAGTCTATGTGATTTTCTTTTACCAGATTACTACCTTAGCTGCTGAATTATATATCAATGCAAGGCATACACAATTCTGTTTAATGCATCAGTGTCCCAAATCAATTTTAGAAGAATGCTTCTGTACATATGCCTCCTAACTAGATTGTGATATCATATGGTTTACATATTTTTATATGATCTGTTTGGATGCATCTGCTACATATTTTAAAAAACATTTGAGTTTTATGGAAACAGTCAAACCTAAGATAATAACAAAAATGATTAAATTTCTCACATTTGGTTTAATATCATTAGCAATCATGCCTACTATAAAAGGTTCTTTCCAACTGCTAGTCTAGCATTACAGTGTTCATTTCAATAAAAAGGAAATTGTTGTATTAAAACAGTTTAATTGTGTACCAGTCTACAACTGGATGTCAAATATACTTTTTTAAAATCAGAAATAAGCCCTATCACCATATAGACTATAGACTATAAATTCATTAATTTCTAAACCAAATGATTATAGTGATTAGAAGTTGTCATATTAGAAAAAAAAAGTCTAGTCAATACACTCAACATTAGAAGAAAATGCATGGTTCCTGAAATGAACGTCATTGGAATCACACCAAAAAGTAGTTCTTAAAGTTCTTAAAGTTATTTATATTCATATTGAAAAATTATGAACTAAACAAAATTTGTAGTTCAAACCTGTTTTAATATAACAGATTATATATTTAGGACAGATATATTTTTCTGTTTAGGATTTTTAGATAAAGTTACCAAATCTGGGTGACAAAAATGTGAATGACCAGGTGGTGGCAAGGAAGAGCAGGTTTATATCTTTGTTGACATCTAGTGATCATCCACATTTTTAAGCCCAGATTTAGTAGCCATAACTAATGGTGTTCCTGTAAGTATAGAATCTCAATAGAAGACACCCACTAGAGGCAAAATACATCTAAGAGTTACAACAGCTAGTATTTGGGATTGTGGAAAAGAGGAAACCATATTTTCCCCCTCTCACCATAACATGGCTAAGATACATCCATTTGGCTATAACTAGAATTTGCTTCAGTCACCCAGAAGGTTATGCTAAAACATAGCATGGTGAAATTTGGATTTTATCAGCATAAGAGAACTAATTATATTGGTTTGGAGCTTGCTAAAATTGGTATCTTAAAAAGAGAATCTTATTGAAATCATTCAATCATTCCAGGGAAAACTTATTTTTTGTCAAAACCTGCAAACTTATATAGCTTGCATTAAGAGTTGGCTTACATAAATCTGGATCCACCACAGATTATCCAGAATGGAATAAGATGAGTCAAACCTGAAATCTCAGGCTGGGGAATATGGAATATGGCAGATAGTCCATTCTAATTTGATTGTGAACTTTAGGGTTCTTATTAACAAATGGCAAATGTTTATATCCACTTTTATTCAGGTATAAAGGAGGTATTTTCTTGGCTTTTTAGAGGCATTTAATACCTTTTATTGTCTCATATATCCAGTCATATAAGATTGCTATGCATATTAACTTTAGCAAGCAGTAGAAGGCCAAGCCATCTAGACCTTTTTGGCTGCTTGTATTAGCAGAATACTTCATTTGGTTAGTGATGTCAATTTGTATTCTACAATATTGTTTTACAAATTGTGAAGTGGAGGCTCAGAATGTCTGATTTCTCTCATTAGAGGCATATGGTGAACATACATTAAAACGTGTAGAAATGCCTGTGTGAAATATATTTTTATAGTGCTGATATTGTTTATTGTTCAGCAGTCTGACAGTGACTCTTCCATTAGTGGCCCTTTTAGCTCTTTTTCTCTCTTTTCACAAAGGCTATCCAATGCATCCATATTTGGGACAAAATATAATTTATAGAATGGAATTATAATAATAAGTCCTAAAATATGAAGTATTTTTGTTTGTTCTTAATTTGCCATTTCTAAAAAAATTAAAATTAACTCCAGAATGCGCTGGAGTTTTCCAGAAAATCAAAGTTACAATAGTTTAAATATTATGTGTATTACTTATTCTAGCAATAGAAACCAAAGTTCAGTCCAATCATTAATCCTAATTCATAAATATATAAAAATAACTGCAA
Source organism: Diadophis punctatus similis (assembly GCA_023053685.1). Classification (NCBI taxonomy): domain Eukaryota; kingdom Metazoa; phylum Chordata; class Lepidosauria; order Squamata; family Dipsadidae; genus Diadophis; species Diadophis punctatus. The sequence goes on from JALIGW010000006.1 coordinate 26,456,025, forward strand.
TGGCTTGATTATCTTATCTACAGCTATACTTAAATATTATGATTTAATCAGCCCTTCTCCTGACACAATTCTACGATTGTAAAGTATTTCATAAAGAAAGAACACATGAACTTAACTTAATCACATTTGCAAGTGTTATACAACAATTTCCTTTAACAGGAAATAATTTCAGTTCACAACTGCATCAGATTTGCTGTTTTAAACCTTTCAGTGTAATGTGAGTTTTTCATCAACAACAGTTTGAATTTGTGACCCTGGAGCCAGAGTGAGTTAAATGGATGAAAAACTCAGTCTAAACAAATAGAAGTTCTCATTCTTAAACAGAAGTCTGACCAACCAAATAGTATGAGTTATGGTAATATAGAAACATTTGCTATTTGTACAGATATATTTTCGTAATACAAAAATTTGGTCTGCATGGTCTGTGTAGTTAGATCCAAGGATTCTTCTTTTTAAAAGTTGGACATAATTCAAACTCTTATATTCCATCTCATTCTGCAGCATAATTTAATGGCCACAGTGGTCTTAGCAAAGAAAATAGTATTGATTACATTTTAGATACACAATGTAGATAAAAATAAGGTTTTACATTTAAGTAAGAAAAAACTAATGCATAGGTACAGGCTGGGTGAAACTTGGCTTAATGCTAGTAACTGTGAGAGGGATCTTGGAGTTCTAGTAGACAATAATTTTCAATCAATCAATCAATTCAGTTTATTACAGTCATAGATAAGGTGACCAGATTTTTTTTTAAAGCGGGACACCATTGACGGGGGTGGGTTTCTAGGGGAGCAAGATGGGAGGGGTCCGTCTCATCCTGCAGCTTTGTGCACCCCCCCCCAAACACCCCCCCTTCATCGCAGCCGGGGTGGGTTCCTACTGGCGCAGGCTTACCTGTTCGTCGGCGTAGAGCCAATGGAACTGGCGGCGGTCGCGGCGCGGGGCTTCTCCCGCCCGCTTCCCACCCGGCTCTTTCGAAGCACCTCTTCTGCGCATGCGCGCGCTCCGCCGGCCAGCTGGAGGGCGGGAAACCCCCCCTCCTCTCCGAAGCCGCTCCGAAGTCCAGGTAGGCCTTGCGCAGGCGCGGGCTTCTCCCGCCCGCTTCCCGCCCGGCTCTTTCGAAGTGCCTCTTCTGCGCATGCGCGTGCTCCGCCGGCCAGCTGGAGGACGGGAAACCCTCCCTCCTCTCCGAAGCCGCTCCGAAGTCCAGGTAGGCCATGCGCAGGCACGGGCTTTTCCCACCGCACAGATGGGAGGCGGGGCGTCCCGCTGTCACTGGCGGCGTTGCAGGAGCGATCAGAGGCAATAGGCCCAAACCGGCGTCAGAGGTTTAAAAAGCGGGACTTTTTTGAAACGCCGCGGGACGCGGGACAAATTGCTAAAAAGCGGGTCTGTCCCGCCAAAAGCGGGACGTCTGGTCACCTTAGCATAGACCAGAGACCAGAACAAAAAAACCCCACTCAGTAAATATACAATTAAAAATTATAGTATAAAATAATAAATAACAACTAAAATCTATAATAAAATCCAATCCATTTAAATATGAGTCAACAGTGTTTGACAGCAGCCAAAAAATCCAATGCAATCCTAGGCTGCATTAATAGAGGGATAGAATCAAGATGATGTGACGTTCTAGTACCACTTTACAAAGCCTTAGTAAAACCCCACTTGGAATACTGCATCCACTTCTGGTCACCACAATAAAAAAAAAGATGTTGAGACTCTGGTAAGTGTGCAGAGAAGAGGAACAAAAATTATTAGAACTGGAGGCTAAAACATACGAAGAATAGTTACAGGAACTGAGTATGTCTAGTCTAATGACAAGAAGGACTAGGGGAGACATGATAGTAGTGTTCTAAAATTTGAGGGGCTCCTACAAAGATGAGAGGGTCAAACTATTTTCCAAAGCACCAAAAGGCAAGACGAAAAACAATAGACAGAAACTAACCAAGGAAAGAAGCAACATAGAATTAAGGAGAAATTTCCTAACTGTGAAAGCAATCAATGGAATAGCTTGCCTTCAGAAGTTGTGGGTGCTCCATCACTAGAAGCTTTCAAAAAGAGACTGTACAACCATTTATCTGAAATGGTATAGAGTCTCCTGCTCAAGCAGGAGCTTGGACTAGAAGATCTCCAAGGTCCCTTCCAACTCTAATATTCTACATTCCATGTTCTATGTTCCATTATCTATGTTCCATGATCTATGTTCTGGTGACATTTAAGGGGTGTGGGTGTGTATACATGTTGACCCCAGAGAAGTGGTTGATTAAATAAAGTGGTGTGGATAGAGTGTCTTCATTTGAACTCTGAGCATTACAATTATGCTTACATTGTATTAATTAAGTTTGGTGTGTTTGCTTGTGTGTATCTACAATTTGAAATAATGTTTAATTAATCCTATACAATATTTCTAACACATTTATATACATTTAAAAATTCATAGATAGATAGATAGATAGATAGATAGATAGATAGATAGATAGATAGATAGATAGATTAAAGTGACCAGATTTTTTTTTAAGCGGGATGGGGGGGCGGGCCCGCCTCGGCGCCATTTGAATTTTGCCCTCTGCGCATGTGCAGAATGCTGCGCATGCGCAGAGGGCAAAAGTCAAGAGCTGAGTACGGGGCACGGGGCGGGGCACGCAGGACGGGGTGCCGGGTTGCAGGCCGGCAGCGGCGGAGGGTCGCTTGAACTTGCTTCCCGCCGCGGACCGCGTTTACGCGCGGCGGTGGCAGCAAGCCGGGAGCGCTCGCCTGGAATTGGAATCAGCGAGCAGCTGGGCATCGGGGCTCTTCCCCCGCCTTCTCCATCCTCCAGGGTCGCCACTGCGGGGGTTCTGTCTCTCCAGTGGTGCCTGCGTTGGAAGGGAAGGGGGGAAAGAAAGACAGCCTGCGGGGCTTGGCACGGCTGGGAGTTGCGAGGCGGCGTAGCAACCGGGCTGTTCCTCCGGGTGTGCTAAAGTGCTCGAGTTTTTCTCTCTCACACACACATGCACAACCTTCCAACGACCGGGAAGTCGTGCTGGGAGATCCAGTCCAACCCGGTTGTTGGAAGGTTGTGCATGTGTGTGTGAGAGAGAAAAAACTCGAGCACTTTAGCACACCCGGAGGAACAGCCCGGTTGCTACGCCGCCTCGCAACTCCCAGCCGTGCCAAGCCCCGCAGGCTGCCTTTCTTTCCCCCCCTTCCCTTCCAACGCAGGCACCACCGGAGAGACAGAACCCCCGCAGTGGCGACCCTGGAGGATGGAGAAGGCGGGGGAAGAGCCCCGATGCCCGGCTGCTCGCTGACTCCAATTCTGGGCGAGCGTTCCCGGCTTGCTGCTGTCGCCGCCGCCGCTCACCCTTCAACAGCCAATCAGCGTGGGGCGCCGACAGCAGCGACGTCATCTCTCTGCGCCCGCCTTGCAGAGAGAAAGGCATGGGTGGGTGTTTTAAGGTGACCAGATGTCCCGACATTGTTTTAAAAAATCGGGACTTTTTAAGAGGGCGGGCGGGACGCGGGACAAATGATTAAAAAGCGGGTCTGTCCCGCCAAAATCGGGACGTCTGGTCACCTTAAGATAGATAGATAGATAGACAGTCAGATAGACAGATAGACAGATAGACAGATAGTAAAGCAATATCAGTTAAATATGATGGAATTAGTGTTCCATAGAGCACAAATTCAAATTGGAACGATTATTTGACTGTTTTATATGTAAAGCAAAAATATTGAAAAAGCTAAAACCAAGTTCAGAGTAAGCTTTCCCATTTTTGGCAGTTCCAGATTTAATCACAGCATAGATTCATTGAATTAATAGGTCTTAAATTAGCAAAACTAAATCTTTTTTAATTCATACATTTACTCTTTGGATTATTGTTGTTGTTGTTGTTGTTGTTGTTGTTGTTATTGTTGTTGCATTAAAGTCAGTTGACTCCAGGGGATTGCTTGGACTAGTCTCACAAAATAGCAAGATTTTCAGAAGTGGCTTACTAGCACCTGCTGAGAAAGAGTGACTGGACTTAAATCTCTTCTCCATATATGCTGTGGTTCTAATGAAAATTAATTATGCTATTAAATGAAAAAGACAAAAACATGCAGGATTGTGTTTGTCAAGAAAAATGTTTGTGTTTGATATGTTTAAATATTTATTTTCATATTTCTGATAGCCCTAATACTTGGTTAGCTTTTATATACCGTATTTTTCGGAGTATAAGACGCACCTTAGTTTTGGGGGAGGAAAACAAGGAAAAAAAGCCTCTGCCTCCCAGCAATTTGCCAAACAGCAAACAGCACAGATGATATACACTGTTTGCTGTGTATTTCTGTGCATGTATGCCTGACCCATAGAAATAGCAAAGAATTGGAGAAATGTACATTATGCCAGAAAGTTTTCTTAAATGTAGTCACACTAACTCCTCCCAATTATTTAAATAGATCTACTCCAAGGTAAGTCAGGATTTAACTCAGCCTGCTTTATCTTAATACTAAACAGGACACTGTTACATTTCAGACTATACTTGTACAGAGCTGTTAAAATTAATTAAAATTTCTGGAAGTATACATTATTCTCTATTATTTAAAAGAAGATACAATAACACTGGGCCTCTTCAGAGCAAGCATTTATTTTAAAAAGCTTCTTCATTTTGTTAAGTTGTCTAGAACAATAATAAAGCAGTCTTTAAAAAATAAGTCTAATAATTTGAACATTCTACAGACATTTATAGTTATTCACTTATCTCCTTGCATCCAGTTCAGCAGAAAATAAAAATCTGCGTGTCTCTCCCAGCTATTTGCCTCTTTGTAGCTAGTTTCAGTTTCATTTTAGCACGTGGGAAATCAGCTGAGGGTCAGGAAGCTGCTAAAGACTTGCTTGGCTTAACAGGCTCTTCCCTGTTTGCTACAAGCAGGTAAATTGCTGGAAGACAGAGGCCAAAGGGTGGGTGTGGGTGGGTGGGTGGGGCTACATTCGGTGTATAAGAGGCACTCAAGTTTTCACCCTCTTTTGGGTGGTAAAAGGGTGCGTCTTATACTCCAAAAAATACGGGTAATCACTTTATTGTGTAGACTAAAATATAACAATCTTCCCAATGGCCTTGAAAATCAGAATTACCTAGATTATTCCTAGACTATTTGACTTACAAAGTTTGACAGTGCTTTACAATATAATTGCAACAAAAGTAGACCTTTTAAAAAACTCTTTCAGTTATTTGATATTTTAGTGAGAAAGCAAAACTTGACTTGAAGTGAAACAGAATAGGAGCTTCTGAGATGAATGCACATATGAATAATGGTTTCCAATTAACCTCTCAAACATCCCTTTTAAACAAATGCAGTAAATGTTTCATCACTGATAGTCGTTCTTTTGAAAATCAGGCACAGCCATTCTAAAAGAGATGAATGTTCATCATCCCATACGTTGATGAAATCACAATAAAATATAGTGAAACATGTAAGATTTCTGATCTAGTGAATGTATTTTAATATCATTGGCTGCATCCAAATATAGTCATACATAGAGTAGAATATTTGAAAATCACTGGATACTCTAACATGACTGGATTTGGGTACTTAGTTTCCTGCAAACTGTCCTGTATACCTCCTGAATTTGAGGTATATAATATTTACATGTGATAGGAAAGAGCTACAACTCTGATCTCACATTGATCAAAGAAATTGCTTTTCCGATAATCATGAAGCTGTATAATTTAAGTAAAATGTGTATGTGTATCAAATAGGAATAACTTGCAATTCTTGTAAACATACCTGGATTTCTTAATTAAAACATATGAGGGTAAGAATAGCTTTGCTGATCATTTTCATCCAATAGTTTGTTTTTCACAGAGATCAACAGTTGCCTCTAATGTGCTACAAGCAAGAGATGGAGATTTAATTAGTAATTCAAAATCTACCAAATAATTTCAGTGTATAAATCATACTGTAAATCAATATGCCTTAATATTCATGTATATACAGTTTGCTTATACATAATCACTAGGGAACTTAGCTATTGAGAACTTGAATGAAATCCCAGCAATGGAATATTGAAAATTTTTAATAAGGCTTCTCTTTATAGAAATAGGTATGTAAAATGTAGGTATAATGCAAGCAACTGGATTCAAACTTAGTTGTATTTTAGTCATTCTGAACTCACTGAGATTCTAGTTAAGTTATGATATAATTATGTAATTATATATTATATATAATTAAAGTAAGCATAAAAATAAATTAAAATAGAAATACATACAGTAAGAACCCAAATACAAAATAAGCAGTGTTGAGTTGCTGGTGAGCATAACAATTAACAAATACAGATAAATCTAAACCTCACCACAGAATGCTAAAGGAAACGGAGTCTGGCTTCCCAAGATGCACTTGTTTTTGGAATGAGGGGTGATGGGAAGATGGATGTCTTAAAGGGCCAGATCAATTTCCAAACAATAAAGATTGGCATTTGTCCCAAGCCACTAGATTAAGGTGACCAGACGTCCCGCTTTTGGCGGGACAGACACGCTTTTCAAGCATGTGTCCCGCGTCCCGCATTGTTTCCAAAAAGTCACGCTTTTTTGGAAAGAATGCCATTTTGAAAAGAAACAGCGGGATGTGTGGTCACCTTACTCTTGGCTCTCCTGCTCCCCCTCTGCCAGCACTGGGCTGCTGGAGTGACAGGGGGAGAAAGGAGATCAGGAGGCGGCGGCGGATCACAACAACCCCAGCGGCAGCTCCAGGCAGAGAGAGAGAGAGAGAAGCGAGTGAGCAAGTCACTCCGCCGCGTGCGCTCACAAACACACACACACACACACAAGCGCGCATACAGGCGCGAGCGACGGAGTGACTTGCTCGCTCGCTTCTCTCTCTCTGTCTCTGCCTGGAGCTGCCGCTGGGGTTGTTGTGATCCGCCGCCGCCTCCTGATCTCCTTTCTCCCCCTGTCACTCCAGCAGCCCAGCACTGGCGGAGGGGGAGCAGGAGAGCCAAGAGACGCTGGGTTGGAGCACCATCTCCGGGCTGCTCTCCTTCCCAAGCCAGCCCCGCTCGCTTGCTTGCTTGCCAGCCAGCCAGCCCAAGCCACTGCCGGCTCCCGAAGGGGAGGCGAGGAAAGGCCTCCCGCCACCCCCCCTCACCTGGACGCCGACATTTGCGTTCTTTTGCCCTCTGCGCATGCGCACAGCGTTCTGCGCATGCGCAGAGGGCAAAATTCAAATGGCGGCTCCCCTAGAAACCCACCCCCCGTCAATGGTGTCCCGCTTTAAAAAAAAAATCTGGTCACCTTACACTAGATGTCACCAAAGAACAACAACAATATATACACAAATTATATGACATGACGTCTCTATTGTGTGTATTTCAGAGTTTTTCTGTTTTGCATACATACTATGTTTTCTTGAAAATAAGACCCGTTCTTATTATCTTTTGGGCCTCAAAATAAGTACCAGGTCTTATTTTCGGGGATGTATTATCCGCTTACCTTAGGACCATCGCAGCCAGGCCTCCCATGTCCTGACACCTGTTGCACTGCTGCTTGACTTCTTCTGCGGCTGCTTGCAGCCAGATGCCACGTGGCACATTGCACCATTGCCACCAGTCGTGACAGGATGCCACATAGCACATTGCGCCGGTGCCACTGCTCATAGCAGGATATCGCATGGCGCATCAGTCTGGTGCTGCCGCTCATGGCAGGACACCACATGGTATGTTATGCTGGTGCTGCTGCTCGTGGCAGGAGGTTGCATAGTATGTTGTGCCATTGTGTGTGCGAGCACCGGGACTCCTGCCACGAGTGGCAGTTCCAGTGCGACGCACCACATGGCGTCCTGTCGCAAGTGGCAGCACCGGCACAATAAGCCACACGGCATCCTTCTGCAAGCAGTGGCAGCGGTGTGACTATGCAGTGTGCGGCCGTGAGCGGCTGCACCGGCACGATGTGCCACATGGTGTCCAGCCACAGAAGAACTCGGGCAGTGGCGCGACAGGTGTCAGGGCGTGGGAGGCCTGGCTGGTGGTCATAAGGTAAGCGGGTGTAGGGCATGTGGACCACTCCCACCCTAGCTTGATTTTTACGCATGCACCTTGCCTCACCTCATACAACCAGATGGTGGAATGGAGTGGGCGGGGTCTTAAGTAAGGCTTATTTTGGGGGTAGGCCTTATTTTGGGGGAAACATGATAGTAGTCTTGCTATGTAAAAATTAATCTTCTATGGCTCTTTTATAATTGGCTGCCAATTAATTCCAGCAAGAAAGGCTTAGTTTAAACCAAATATTGATCTTTAAAAATCTTTGTATCATTATATGTATTTGATTCCATAAATTTCTGGGTGTTTTACAAGCCCACCAGAGATGATAAAATGACATTCATGTTGTCCACATTTGAAGCATCTTTATGAAGTCTAAATAATTTTTCTGGAGTCATACACCAATGGTAAATCATTTAATAAATATTCTCTTTTAGACTATAATATAATGTAAATTTCAATTCTTTTTCCTGACATATTTTCCCACTGTTCCATCAGTATACTGTATGTTCCATCAGTTCAAAGTTCTTATCCTAATTTATCATGCAGTTTTTCACGTATTCTTCTGTTTTAAATTTCAATAAAAGTTTACACATTTTAGCAATTTTTGTATCTATTCTTTCTTTACTGCAAAATACTTCTTGTGCTGAGACCCATAAAGGCATTTTCAGTAGATTTGAAAGGAAGTTTGGGTTTATAACTGTTCCATATTCATAATGTGGCACTTATAAAGATTATTAAAATCTACATTAATCTTAATTTTATTGTACCAGAGAAAACCATGCTATTTAAACCTCAGATAGCACTCTTCCAATTCTAGAATTCTTTTATTTATTTATTTATTTATTATTTATTTATTATTGGTTCTTCTAGGCCGCCCTACTCCCGAGGGACTCAAAAGGGACTTGAAGCAAAAGTCATTGTTTTATTCAAGCTAAGCAACAATCTGCAAAATTTGAAATCAGATAGTCCCAATCATCTCATTCCTTTGCATCTTGAAGTATTTTATATTTAAATATTGCTTTTTGTCTTTGCCATATACTGTACTTTGATATATACATTTCTGCCATTATTTAAATGTTACATCAGTTGTCAAAGTATGTATTGTTTTAAAAAATAGTGCTTGGCAAAAATATAAGGAATAAATATAACTTGAATAATTATTAGAACAAAATATAAAAATAAAGATATTTTCTTTCTAATATTCTTATAGCAAACTATTGCATAAAATTGCAGCAGGTCATTTCATCAGCATTTAAAAAGTTTCAAGATCAGTTACCTGAACCATTCTAAGAATAAATTTAATTAGCATTCGTAATGAAATATATTAATAAAAAAACATGTTTACTTCAGCAAAATTCTTTGTGCTTGGTTTTCAGTCATTTAAAAGCTTCAGTGCCCTCTATTGGCTGATATAACTTCTACTTTGAGCCATTAAATATAAATTATGTAAAACACTTAAGTGAAACAGGCAAGTAATTTACTGACTGCTTTTTTCCCCTAAAAATTACTATGATGTGCCAAATTAAAACAGAGATTATTGTAGTTTGCCATATTTGATTGATATGATTAATATGCTAATAAAGTTAATGATAATGTTTGAAAGCAATCTAATGTATTGGATAATGTTTGGCTGTAAAAAAGAAAGGAAGACAAATGCCTGAGTGTGTGGAAATCATTCCTTAAATATCACTGATGTTTATCACTGAAAAAATAGGGAATAGAAAACTCAAAATATTAAATATGAATTCTTATTTTTTATATACAATGCACAGACTCCTAAAGATCGCAATAACCTAAAACAGTAAATAAAATCATGTAAATTAACTCATATTTTTGCTGAATATTTTCAAATATTCAGAAAGAGTCAACAGAAGAAATATCCAGAATTCTTGTTTATTCCACAAGAATATATTCTCCAACATATCCATCTTTATGTACATCACTATAGTCCACCGAGGGCCCAACTAAAGTAAGCAGCTGCATTCTGTCATCTCTGAAGGAGGGCAATCTTGTTAGTGTAATGTGACCTCTGGAGCACTAACACAGATAATACTGGCACCTCTCTCCCTTCTAATCTACTACCAGTCTGAGCAATTCAACAGGAGATGGGGGCATTAAGGCCACATTATTCTAAACAAAACTCAGCAATGGTAGCAAAGTATTATGACATAGCTAAGATAAGTTTTACCAGCCAATTCTTTCTTTCCCAAGACTATTTCTTTCTAAGGATTTGTGTGTGCTCGCGCAGACACACACATGGACACACACATTTTGTGTGTGTGTGTGTGTGTGTGTGTGTGTGTGTGTGTGTGTGTGTGTGTGTGTGTGTGTGTGTGTTTGTGTTTGTGTTTGTGTTTGTGTTTGTGTTCAATCATGTTGAATTCTTGGAGATTGCCTGGACAAGTCCCTGCAGTTTTCTTACTAAGGTTTTCCAGAAGTGGTTTGCATTTTTCCTTTGGCTGAGAGAGTAACTGCCAAAGGTCACCAAGCTGGCTTTGTGGCTTGCGTGGGACTAGAACATACCATCTCCCAGTTTCTAGCCTAATCCACTATATCATATTCTCGCTCTCTCTGTCGCATAATCAAAATTACGGTTTTAATTTGAATAAGAAGGACTTGGGGGAAATGGTTTCATTTATCTGTAAGAGCAATATTTAGAATATACCTTATTATAAATCAAGACAGAGGCTGATATGAAAAATGTTCTTATATTTAAAAATAAGAGACAATGAGACAGAAATGTCTCCTGTCTTTTTGTAAGTCCTTTGCTTGTATACTATATGCCTATTTATCATCTATCTATCTACAGTGCATGTCAGCTCCGAATGATCGGGGCTGCCATTCGGGCAGGGGGGAGCCCTCGTTGCTCATGCTGTGCAGGGGAGCCCTTGTCACTCATGCTATGCGGGAACCGGAAGACGCTGACAGTGTTCGCTAATGCCTCCGACAATCCCAGCTGGCTGATGGGCGTCTTGGGGCACATGCGCGCGACATGAACTATTCAACATTCGTGGTTTTACTTGTGTGATATCGGGAGATGGGTGGAGTTGCAGAGTGGGGCGTGTAACCAGTTAAATAGGTGGCAGGAGCACTGGGTGTTGGCTACTAACAATCTGTCAGGTTCCAGAGAATCAGTGGGGGAAAAAGCTCAGACACAGCGGGTGTGATAAACGAAGTCTTTAATCCAAAATCTTCTGGCACTCACTTCCGGTCCCAACAACAAAGATACACCAGCTCCAGCAACCAGAAACACTAGTAAGGTGATATTAACCAGCTTAGTGGAGGACATAAAAAGGGGGCTGACAACCGATCAATGATACCAAGCCAATGCCACTAGTCTTAGCCTAAAGGATGAGTTAGCCTGGAAGGGGATAAATTATATGTTCCTGTGGCTGTACGATCTGAAGTCCTACGTAGGTGTCATGATGTATGAACAGCTGGGCACTTTGGTTTCTTAAAAACTTTACACCTAGTAAACTGTCAGTTCTGGTGGTCTCAGCTAAAAAAGGATATTGAGACCTACATTTGTAGTTGTACAACGTGTACCACAATGAAAAAACAACCAGGGAAACCACCGGGCCTTTTGCAAACCGTAGCAACTACAGGAAAACCGTTGGAGGAAATTGCTATGGATTTTATTGTAGACCTCCTTAACAGTCAAGGGAACACTGTGATCTGGACTGTCATTGATCTGTTCTCCAAACAGGCCCATTTTGTTGCTTGTACAGGATTACCATCTGCCCAGAAATTGGCCGACCTGTTTCTAAAACATATATACCACCTACATAGTGTCCCTAAAAGAATAATTTCAGACAGAGGTGTACAATTCACTGCCAAATTTTGGCAGCAGTTTTTAATCAGGATTAGGTCGTCACGGGTTGAGGTCCGCCTTCCACCCTTCCACTAACGGCGCTGTCGAAAGAACGAACACAATGGTGGAACAGTATATTCAGTGCTATGTGAAACACCAACAATACAATTGGACAGATCTGCTAACATTCGCGGAAGTCACATATAACAATGCTGTTCATAGTAGCACCGAATATACCCCGTTCCACATTGCTACGGGAATTGAATTTGTACCAATCCCTGAATGTCCTCAACCACAGTCTGATGGAGTGGGGGTACAGGAATGGATATCTAGATTAGAGAAAGTATGGGCTGATGTTCGAATAGCCTTGGAAACGGCTAGACAAAGGTATAAACTGCAAGCCAATAAAAAGAGAAGACCCCAAAACCCTTATGTGGGTCAAAAGGTCTATCTTTCTACTAAGTACCTCCATATGAAGGTACCATGTAAAAAGCTAGCACCAAAGTTTATTGGTCCGTTTCCCATTGTCAGGATAATAAACCCGTTACGGTGCAGTTGAAACTCCCACCATTGTTAGTGAAGACACACCCGGTTTTTCATGCAAGTGTACTACGTCCTGTTTATACATCCCCATTACAGGGTCCATCTTGCATAACCCTAGCCCTATAAACGTTGGGGGCGAGCTACAATATGAGGTTGAAGAATTTATAGAATCCCAACTGTATAGGAGCCGCGTCCAATATCTGGTCCTTTGGAAAGGATACCCACTGGCAGAGGCATCATGGGTCCCTTATCATGATATCAGAGCCGATAAACATATGGCCCAGTTTCACAAAAAACATCCCGGGAAGCCGACCGTGCTCGGGTAAAGTGCATCTTTACTGTCTACCCTTTCTCCCCTAGGCAACCTCGTGGTGAAGGGGGCCTCATGTCAGCTCCAAATGATCGGGGCTGCCATTCGGGCGGGGGGAGCCCTCATCACTCATGCTGTGTGGGGGAGCCCTCGTCGCTCATGCTGTGCGGGAACCGGAAGACGCTGACAGCGTTCGCTAATGCCCCCGACAATCCCAGCTGGCTGGCGAGCGTTGTGGGGTGCATGCGTGTGACGCAAACTATTCAACATTTGTGGTTTGACTTGTGTGACGTTGTGAGAGGGGTGGAGTTGCGGGGTGGGGCGTGTAACCGGTTAAATAGATGGTGGGAGCACTGGGTGTTTGCTGCTAACAACGATTCATTCGGAAAGCATGATTGTTAGTGAGTGCCAGAGGATTTTGGATTAAAGACTTCATTTATCACACCCGCTGTGTCCGAGCTTTTCTTCCCACTGATTCTCTGGAACCTGACAGTGCATTCAGAAAGTATTCAGAACCCTTCACTTTTATCAATGTTGTTGTGCTGCAGCCTGATTCTAGTTATTGAAATTTATTTTTTCTCATTAATCTATATTCAGTATTCCATAATGACAAAGTGAAAACTGAATTTTAGAAATGTCTGTAAATTTATTAAAAAGAAAAAACTGAAAGATCACATTGGCATAAGTATTCAGACCCTTTGCAACAACACATGAAAGCTAACTCTAGTCTCTTCCATTTCTCTTAATCATTGCTGACATGTTTCTACACCTTGAATGGAGTCAAGTTGTGGTAAATTAAATTGGTTGGACATGATTTGGAAAGGCACACCCCTCTCTATAGAAGGTGTCACAACTGACAATGCATACTGTAGCAGAGCAAAATGAGGTCAAAAGAACTGCTTTTGCTGTATGCCGCCCTGAGTCCTACGTGATTGGGCGGCCTATTAGAACTTTAAATTAAATTAAATTAAATTAAACTGCTTGCAGAGCTCAAAGACAGGATTAGATAAGAGCCGAGGTGGCGCAGTGGTTAGAGTGCAGCACTGCAGGCTACTTCAGCTGACTGCTAGCTGCAGTTTGGCAATTCAAATCTCACCGGCTCAAGGTTGACTCAGCCTTCCATCCTTCCGAGGTCAGTAAAATGAGGACCCAGATTGTTGGGGGGAAATATGCTGACTCTGTAAACCGCTTAGAGAGGGCTGCAAAAGCACTATGAAGCAGTATATAAGTCTAAGTGCTATTGCTATTGCTATTGCAAGGCACAGATCTAGGGAAGGCTACAATAAAAATTTCTGCTGCACAAAGGTTCCTAAGAGCACAGTGGCCTCCATAATTCTCAAATGGAAGAAGTTTGGCACAACCAGGACTCTTCCAAGAGCTGGTGCACCCAATCAAACTGAGTAATTGGGGGAGAAGTATCTTAGTAAGAGAAGTGTCCAAGAACCCGATGGTCACTATGACTGAGCTCCAGAGATGTTGTGTGGAGATGGGACAGAGTTCCAGAAGGACAACCAACATTGCAACCATCCACCAATCTGGGCTTTATGGAAGAGTAGCTAGATAGGATCCTCTCCTCACATGAAATCTAATCTCCATACATGTGTGGGAATAAATGGACAGTTTTCCAGGGATGTGACTGAGGACACACTGGATTGCTTCACTATGCTTCAAAATATATATAGTTAAAAATGATTAGATCAAATAGCTACTGCAGTCCAAAATGATAGAATTTATTTTTAACATACAATAAAATGTCATTTATTAATTCATGGATTAGTGAAATAGTAAAAAAAATAGTGATAGCTCTCATACAGAGATACAGATTGGAAGAGGTTAGTGTTTGGCAGGGAAATGGCAATGGAAAAATGCATGCCAAGGAAAACTTTACTGCAGGGCAAAATAGTGCAGTAAATGGCCAAAAATGAGTTCCAAGGTTTGCAGGACAGTGAGCCATTTGGAATTTGGATGATGTCTAAAATAACCTTCGGGAAAGAGACCTCTTTCCCAAATACTGTAAAAAACTTAATGTCCATTTATACAGTTTTGAGATATCTTTTTAGAGTGCTTTGCCTGCTTGAGGTTTTATTTAATTCTTTTCTGTTTTTAATCATCTCAAATATTTTGAAGTTATTTGCAGCTTGGCTGCATTTTTATCTGGCTTTCCATCATTTATGAATAAATTAAATGGCACTTGTCCCAGTAGAAATCTACTTCCTGTTTTAAAATCAGTTATCAACCTTTGTTCCAGAAAAAGACTAAAGCAAATATAAACTGGCCAGTTACCGCAACATATATTGCTGCATTGATCCCTGCTTTTGTAAATGGTCATGGTTTTTTATATTGTTTTGCCAAACATACCCTGTATTTGACTGTTGCATCCAAAACATGAAGGATAGAAAAGTTAACTGTAAGAGTTAAAGTCACTGTCAACAATTGCTATCCTCTACATCTCAGATACACCAACAACAGCCAATTTTCCTACACCTATCTCCATCCCTCTGGGCTCCCACCTCTCATGATCTTATAAAAAGATGTGAGATAGTATAGTCTAATTGATATACCAATCATGCTCCTTAGAAGTAAATGTTAAACCATTCAGATTATAATCTACTAAACAGTTCCTCAAAAGTAAGTCTCATTGACCCCAATAAGTCTTTCCTTCAAATAGCTCAATATTGGCTTGCAATCTGAGAATTCAAGTTCACCGTATATCTATTTACTGTATTTCATAGACAAAAGCACCAGGCCCAGACAGAGGAACTTCTTCTGGCTTAAAAGCCTGTGCTGATCAATTGATCTACATCTTCACCTGCATCTTTAATAAATTAATGTGTTGTGTTCCTTCTTGCTTCAAACGTTCTACTATTATCCTGGTTCCCAAGGAACCCTTCATCAAGGAGCTGAATGACTACAGACCAGTCACTGTGACCATCTGTAATTATGAAGACCTTGGAAAGGTTAGTGCTGGACCACTTGAAAATCAATACAGATCCACTGTTAGACCCTTTGCAGTTTGTTTACCATGCAAATAGATCGGCAGATGATGCTGTCAATATGGCCCTGCACTACATCTTGCAACATCAACAGCAGTAACTGTGAGAGGGGTGTAGGAGTCCTAGTGTGCAATCACTTCAGTATGAATTAATGTGCGGCAGCTGCCAAAAATGCCAATGCAGTCCTAGGCTTCATCATGTGAATTATCAGTACCGTCAGATAATATGAAGTGTTAGTACCACTATACTGTCTTAGTAAGAGCACACCTGGAATACTGGATCCCATTCTGGTCACCATGATACAGAAAAGATACTGAGACTCTAGAAAGGGTCTTTCTAAGGGTCTTTGTTGCAGAAAAGAGCAACAAAGATGATTAAGGGTCTGGAGGCTAAAGCATATGATGAATAGTTGCAGGAACTGGGTATGTCTAGTCTAACGAAAAGAAGGACTAGGGATAACATGATAACAATCCTCCACAAAGTCCCAAAGAGGGGAACAACCTATTCTCCTAAACATCTGAGGGCAACACAAGAAAAACAAGGTTGTAAAGTTATCAAAGAGATATCCAACCTAGATGAAATTAATGCAAGAGTCTATCAATAGAGGTGGGTTTGGGTTGCCAAACTGGGAACTATACTATCAAGCAGCTGCCCTTACCTGGCTAAAAGAATAGATAACCCTGAGACATAGATGATTATTTTTACTGGAGGGACATGACTTACAACTGGGATGGCATGCCTTTCTATGGTATGAGAAATATAAAGCACATAAATACTTTCAGGACACTACATTAGAAATGCCCTACTCTCAGTATGGGCAAAAATCAAGGAAAAACACTACTTGAAAATACCAGTCTAGCTTTCCATGATGGAGGCACTAACATACCCAAATGTGATGGACATGGGAAAAATTGTAAAATACAAAGATATTTTAAATGAGAAGGGGGAATTGAAAAACAAACAGGAATTGAATAACTAAGGGATAAATTTAGCCTTAATTTATCCCTTAATTGAATAACTAAGGGATAAATTTAGCCTGCATGCACAGATACAATCTAGATACCATAAAGATGCCAAAACATGGTTTTTATAAAGAACCAACAGAATTGGATCAAATTTTAACAGGACTAGAGGACAAACTGATTTAAAAATTCTATAATGATTTATTGACTATTAGAATGAAAGAGAAGCAAGTAAAAGAAACTATGATAGCATGGGTTAAAAATTTGAGCATTCCATAGAATTGGACAAATGGCAAAAGTTGTGGGACAGAAACTATAAATTGACATTGTCCACTGCATATAAAGAAAAATTATACAAAATGTTTTATAGATGGCACTTCCCACCAGCAAGATTAGCCACAATGTTTAAGATATGTCTGCCAAGTGTTGGAAGTGCAACCAAATCCCGGGAATGTATTATCACATGTGGACATCAGGGGTGGGTTCTAACTTACCTCACTGCCGGTTCACTTCCTCCCATGCCGTGTGGGCGCACGTGCGCTTTGCGCGTGCGTGCATGCGCAGTGCCCAAAAATCGGATTTTTTTAAAAAAAAGCCAAAAACAAGATGGCAACCACATCTTGTTCTTGGGAAACTCGGCTTCTGCGCATGCTCAGAAGAAAAAAAATTAAATAAAAATTCAATTTTTTTTAAAAAAAGATGGCAGCACCCACGGACTGGCACCAACCGAACCGGAAATATTTCTGTTGGGCATCATACCAGACAAATATAGTAAAAGAAATGCATATTTAATGGTACATGTGTTAACAGCAACCAGAATTGTGTTCACACAACATTGGAAGAGCGACGAGATTCCCCACAGAAGAAAAGATAATAACAAAAATTTTAGAATGTGCAGAAATGAATAAACTAACATTTGAAATTAAAGAAAAGGAAAACACTGAATATTTTGAGGTATGGGATCTGTTCCATCGATGGTTAAATAAGAGAAATAGGAGTTAGAATCTCGAAGATTACAAGAGAAAGATTAATCTCACTACTAGGGTTGTTTACTGTAACTTATTAATTAGTTTGAAATATTGGAATTAATTGGTGAGAAACCCAGAAGACAAAAATAGATTTTTAATGGAGGTAGCACTAGAAAGATAACCCATACCTCAAATATAGTATTTACTTAGATTATAGGATTATAAATATGGAAATAAATACCAAATAACTATAAGGATAATGGTAGGAGTGATATTGTTATACTGTTGTATGACTTATAATTGATTGATTTAAAATGCATGCATATTTATGTCATTGATATAACTTAAGGTATGTGTGTATTGTTATATTGATGGATTTGGAGAGAAAAATAAAAAAAATTCAAAAAAAATAATAGATTTACTTCATTGGCCACTGCTTATTTTTCAGCTTTTTTAATATAGCTTAGTTAGAATCTTTACTGATTCTTTTTTTGTTGCTTGCTATATTTCTGTGGATATTCCCTCAGTTCCTGTATCCTTCTGACTAGGTAATGATCAAAATGCTAATTTAATTCATTCTCTAAGATTAGACTCTTGCAAGTACAGAACATCTTCTAAGATATCTTGGATGTTGCCATATCTTCTAAACAATATTTTGGTATACACCTTTGAATCTGTTACATGTGCACTGGCATCCTTTAGAAAACTGGGAGACTTAGTGCAGCAACATCTAGAGCAGGGGTCTGCAACCTTAAACACTCAAAGAGCCATTTGGACCCGTTTCCCACAGAAAAGAAAACACAGGGAGCCACAAAATCTGAGTGGGTGTGGCCAACTCAACATCACTCACTCCCACACAGTCACATAACCCCCCTAGCCATGCCTACCCAGCCAGTCATTAGGGCAGAGAACCGGTTGTTAAAAAACACCCGGAATCACAAACTCCCCCCCTCTGTCTCCCTCTCCCTCTCTCTCCCTCTGTCTCTCTCTCTCTCTCTCTGTCTCTCTCTCTATCTCTCTTCCCCCCTCTCTCTCCCTTTCTCTGTGTGTCTCTGTCTCTCTTTCTCCCCCTTCTATCTCCCCACTCTCTGTATATATCTCTCTCTGTGTGTGTCTCTCTCTCTCTGGGTGCTGCGGGCCCATCCCACTTTCCATCATCCCCTTCTCCCAGATCCCATTCCCACCCCGCCAGCCCTTGGGTTAGCAAAGCCGGTGTCGGTCACGGCCGGGTTGGGCCAATATATCAGGACGGAGAGCAGGTTGCGTGTCTTCCCGAGGCTCGCCCAGCACCAACAAGGGCCGGAAGAAGCTCCAGCAAGAGTGAGCAAGAGCAGCCCCGGCCGCTTCTCCATCCCCCACCATTGCTCTTACCTTCTCAGGCCAGGCAAGGAGTGACTGGGAGGGGAGGGCGAGAGGCGGGGCCAGCCAGTGGTGGGGTCACCCAACAGAGAGCCACAGCAGAGGGCCCAAAGAGCCGCATGCGGCTCCGGAGCCGCAGGTTATAGACACCTGATCTAGAGAGTCAGAGTCATTGCCTTTAATCATGTTCATATTCAGTAATTTAAAATATCAATTAACTATAAAGCCATATAAAACTCTTACTACATGTGCAATATCCCACAATATTTTGAATATTTTCTTTCTTAACTTCTACTAGAAACCTAGCTAGTAGATTTATGGGTTGATATCACTCTTATCTAATTTTGAGTGTTGATTCCCAAATGATTGCAACCTTTAGCAAGTATTTAGTGCTGCAAAAGATTATGACATTGCAGAGATTTACAAGAATATGATTGATGGAGCTAACCAAAGCCTTAATATTAATGATAAAGGGGGTTATATGCAAACGTGGCCTTTCTGTCAAATAGAATGGATGAGAAAGCTAATTTCTTTTGCACTTTTAAAGAGCAAGTTAAGGGAGCTTATTTATCTTGATAAGGGCATGCTTGTATTTGTAACAAATTAGAACATAACATTTAAAAACTATCTATATGTGAGTCTATTATTAAATGAGTATCTATTTAAATTATCAATTTATAAATCAGTTATTCAAATAAATTTCTCATTTTTATACTGATAAATCATTGTGAATCCAATTAATGCTTTCTGAATCATAAAGCATGACTTTTCACATCCTATCAAATCTGTACTATGGATTATTGATTAAATATACATTTTTATTAACATAATTTAGCTTCTAAAATTTTAAATTATCTATATGATTACTGAAAATAAGAAATCTAGAATTAAATAAAATAGCACAGAAGTAGTAAAATATGGAACTTAACAATCAGAATACAAGTATTTACTTTGAATCTCGTGGAAATCAATGGAAATTAAGGATGTTTCAACTCTAAATGGCAACTGCTGTTTTCATTTTCAAGAGATGACTTTATTCCTTCTCAACATCCAGGAGCAATATCTATACATTTCAGGCAACATGCATGAGATGTTGGCTTGTAGACTGAAACTGAAATTCCATTAGTTCAGTCACATTAATCATATTGATTTTATTTAACATATAAAATTAGAACAATAAAGCATTTTATATATGAAGGAGATATTCAGAAATAATAATAAATATTTGACTGTGCTGTGATGATAAAAACTCTGGTTTTGGTATTCCGCTGGGTGATTCAGAACTTTCTTTTTAATTTACTTGAAATGGGACAATAGTGTAAGAAGTAATACATAACTTGTTTCCACACCACCGAAGTCAACATAGTAGAAAGTACTGTCAAAACAATTAAAAAAATATTTGGTATTTCCTCAAGAAAAATGTCTTAATGAAAAGGAAGGGAAATATTTCTTTTTTATCTTCAGAGTTAGGGTTGGCTTCAGCTGTTGTCATGTTAGAGTAATGTTTCTAATAAGTCCTAACCAATTGAAATAGCCTTTGATTAGATTCCATTATTGGGAGCAGTATGGTCCAAAAGACAATATAGGCTTTTTCCATTTGAGGTTTAAAAACTATGTTTTTAATAACTTAGTCCTCTTTCCACACACTGAATCCTGTTACTAAAACCACTGAGTGACTCTTGAAAGGTCAGCATAAATATTTCTTTTGATTTTGAATGTGGCAGACTGGCACTTTAACTGCAGGTATGTCTTCTTTGTAGAATTCATTTTTAGATATTACATGTTGGACAGGAAATTTAGACCCCAAAGACCTCACACTGAACAGTTTAATATCACACTAATGTAGGAAGAGGCAGTGTGAGACTAGGCTGTAGCTCCCATACTTAAAGAGGAAGTAGACATGTAAGTAGAGTGGTCAAAGAGCCAGGATTTTTGTCTAAAAGATCCTTTTGGAAATTGATAAGAAGGGATAGATAAAAAAGTAACCAAGGAAATAAAAGAAAAAAAATGTCATCTGAATCAGACAAAAGTGATTGTGCCTGAGCACAAGGACCCACCCCCAGCACCCTCAACAGCTACCAGACTTGAAAATCAACAAGGCAAGGACATCACATATATTCTTTAAGGTGAACTTTTTCTGTGGGAAATGCCTCAGGCGCCAAGTGACATGAAAACTCCTGTTATCCTTTCATTGTTTCAGGCACAGACTCTGGTCAGTAACAGCTTGAATACCCAGTGGTTTCCTATAGTTCATCCTTCAGTTTGTAGGAAATTTTTGGAGGTCAGGGTAACATCTTTTAAGTGTCTTTCATTTTGTTTTGATTACTATGATTGACTTCTTGGGCCTTCTACATTATCCTCACTTTGTCTTTGAAAAAAACAAAGCAATCTTTGAAAATGTCACTATTGCTATTTTCTCAGGCTTCACTTTGGCATCACTACAAAATTCTTGCTTATTGTCACCGTTGTTACTTGACAATTTTAAATAAATTTGGCTTGTCTGGCCCTCCTCAGTTCTACCTGCATGTCCTCGTCTTTCTGCCATGAAAATATTTCAAAAGCAATACCACAAAACATAATAGTATGTAAGGAGAAGCAGGAAAACGGACTGGATCTGGTCATACATAGATAAATATATGGCCATTTTCAGCCCTGTTGTTACCTTCCAAGAGATCCTTTCCAGAGATTGCCAGTCTACTTACCATGTAAATGACTATGTTGCTTATGCCTATATGCATCATTATAGTGCTAAAAGCATCTAGAAACTATACAAATCAACATGTATAGGATCAACAAGAACAAATCTGTGTTAATGTTTTATTACATGTAGGAGAATCTAAATATATGTAAAGAAAATTGATTGGGCTTAACACAAGACTGATTAATAAGAAAGTAGGCTTAATTGAAAGTAAGCTTTAAAAAGAAAAATTATCATAATAAATGTTTTATTTTTTTTTAAATTCACCTCATGAAAATCTGGAGAATCAAGTAAGGCAAGGATTTTCTAATGAAGAAGATCTATTTATGTAATCATTAAGAGTTAATACTGACATGATAGCACATATCAATCAAATTGCTCAATAGACTTCATGAAATTTATAACAATTTTCACAAACATAAATCAAGGAAAGAAACAGTCAATAGCAAAGTTAAATTACTCCTTTACATTTTGATCCATGTCAATAATTTAAATTATGGAATGTATACTACTAGTCTATTCCATGCTGATGCTTGTGATTATAATAGGATTAACTCTAACAAAATTCCCAATTAATTATAATTTTTTTCTACTGTTTCAGATACTGTATAAGATTTATCATACAGAGACATTTATCTGCAATTTTAAAGAACAATACTGAACTAGCATGACTAGTAGATGTAACAAGTCAATTTTACATTTTCTTCTGCATCAGACTCTTAATATTTGTTTGATTATTGTTTAAGAAAGAAGTACATAAACTTAATGAAAGTTACTTATTACATAAATATTTGTACTTATTTATATTATAGTTAACTACAGTGAAAGGAAAAGTTTATTCTTAACTCTAATCACATTCTATATAATACTGGTACCTGTGATTATATTCAGAATATTTATTCTAATTTATTTAGAAAATCTCAGTGTGTGTGTGTGTGTGTGTGTGTATGTGTGTGTGTATGTATGCATTGATTTATATGACTACCCACCTTACATACAACTACCCTGGATGGCTCACAGCAACAATAAAACATAATATTATATATCAATTTAATTATGGATGTGATTGATTTAGGAGGATATAGTCTCACAGTTTAGTCCTAATTTCTTCGTTATCAACTTTGTTTATAATTAGGATATCTTAGTATCACTTATAATTCCATTTTGTTCTCAGTTTGCATATTTAGTAATAAAGAAAGAGATCTGCCTTAACTAATTTTTTTATAAAGGAACAAATTAATCTCTTACATTGGGTACATTTTTTATCTCGTGCTGACTTCTGCTAATAAAAATGGTGAAAATTATTTATGTCAATATCTGCTTTTTGCAATCCTTTGGATCAAATTTGAAGGCAGTTCAGTTTAGAGGAGAAGTTTATTTGGTATAATTGTCTTTCCATTAGAGATGTATTTATTACATCAAAAGTTCTTCTACAAATGAAGGAGTAGCAATATAACTCATTCTTCTTTTCCCGAATAGCTGATATCCTAAGAAACATCATGACACATCACTGAATTTGTCATGAGAATTTCTTTTGAGCATTTCCGGCTGAAATTAATGGGATTTTAACAAAATTATTTTTTTTAAATAATTTACATTTTAAATAATTTAATTTTGTTTAATTTTAAGAGAAGTATAACTCTGCTCTTTGATACAAAATGATAGCTGTGGGCAGGGAGGAAGATGTCAATTTATACTTAGAAATGCTAGTAAGAAGTATAAATAATTAATTTATTTTTCAGCACAACACAAAACACTTTGAAGCAACTTTAAACTCTGCAGCCTCAATGTAACACTTAGCAATAGCACTTAGAGTTACTGTATATACCGCTTCACAGTGCTTTTACACCCTTCTCTAAGTGGTTTACAGAGTCAGCATATTGCCCCAACATTCTGAGTCCTCATTTTACCAACCTTGGAAGGATGGAAGGTTCAGTCAACCTTGAGCTGCTAAGAATCAAACTCCTTGCAGTCGACAAAATTAGCCTGCAATACTGCATTCTAATTTCTAACCACTGTGTCCCCTTACTCTTTTAATGTAAGAAAGTAATGTGTAAATTTCTCATTCATCTGAATAGAGATTAATGTGCAATGTGGATCTTTTTATAACCTGCCTCCTTCCTTTTTAAGAACAGAGCATTCTTCCTGATTTTCACTGTCATTTCAAAATACTGCTTCAGGAAAGTG
This sequence comes from Diadophis punctatus similis, assembly GCA_023053685.1. NCBI lineage: Eukaryota > Metazoa > Chordata > Lepidosauria > Squamata > Dipsadidae > Diadophis > Diadophis punctatus. The sequence continues at coordinate 26,479,855 of JALIGW010000006.1, forward strand.
GAATTCTCACCTTGTGCAATAAGAGTGTCTGATGTTAAGTCATGTTGCTCCCCTGAAGAGCAACATTTCTGGAACTGAAATCATGCTAAATTTGCCACCTTGAGGTAGACACAGTGAGTGAAGACTACTCCCTTTGATCTGCTGATAGTGAGCCATTAGATTTCATCCTGTTTACATCTGCCTCAACAGTATTCCTTAGTGATTAAAAAGTTAAGGAGAATTGTAAAAAGCATAGTTTTCTGGCAAACAGCAGCATGCTCTCTAGGCTTTCCTCGTTAGGGTTTGCTATTTAAACCATCAGTAGACTTCTAAGAGGAGATCAGACATGTGTCCACCAGATGCCTGCAAACAGATCTGCTCTAGGGACCTAACTCAACAATAATCTATAGACAGCAGTTGTGAACTTGAGCTGGGCCAACACCTCATCAGGCTTCATGGCTAATTGATTTCAAAATTAGACTTGGTATTTCTGAACAATGATCTTAAAAGGCAGCAATAAAATACATCAGAATCCTTTGAGCCAGCCATGCTTTCATCCAAATGGCTTATTATAAAGAGCTGGCACACCTGAATTTTGGCATGGACAAATAAATTCCCATATAGCAAATGGAAAACACATTTGGCATGGGAGGTTTGTCAAGTGAAGTTCATAGGCATCAGGAAGCAAGATCCTGATTCCCCCTCTCCCAACCACCCACTGCTTTGAGAGACAGGACATTCATTGTTAGTGTTTTGCTGCTATTTTAGTGGCCACTATAATCAAAATTTAGATAAAAACTATTCAGCAATCGAGATATGAGCATTTCATACATCATGACACAAGAAATTCATAAAGATATAGCTCTTCAAACTCTGAAAATCTGGCAGTATAAACTACTATGCAAAAGGATTTAGATTCTCTTTTGCCTGTTTCTTATATCTGGTATCAAATTCCATGAATTATCTGAACACAAAGATTGGAGCAAACTAAAATGGCACTTTCAATATCTCTCAGTATAAATCAAGTAAGTATTCCCAAGTTAGTATTCGGACTCAGCAAACTTAAGTTTAATTTGTATTTTTTTAATCTCTATGTATATTTCTAGAGAAGGTGACCTTTTTAATCACTGACTATTTGGTAAAGGGAATGTAAAAATTAAAAACAAATGATAGTCAGATGAGCAATGAAATACATAAATATATGTATGTATATACATATAAAATATATAAAATATCACTGATTGGAATACTTTAGGACTTCCTGCCATATAGATATACTAGTTCTGACATGATTACGGGTAATTGTATGTTTAAATGGAAGACGCAACTGAAATTTTCAGATTCAAAATATAAATGTAATTTCTCTCTCTTTTTTCTTATTTGAATGACAACATTCATTTAACAGAATTGTGGGGTACGGTATTTCTGCAGAGTCTAATTGAATTGATCTAATTTTATATGGCCAGCATAGATATTGATGATGTTTGTCCATCGTATTTGAAGAAGACCTTAACATCTATCATAGACCTGAGTCGCCTGTGTGCAGTTCTGCAGCTACAGCTCCCAGTGTATCCACACCTGCTGCTTTGTCGTTCGCCCATCGCCACAGGACTTTTCACAGGTCTTGGGGGGGATGTCAAGACTTGCGCGTAAATTGGATTAAAGTGAGGGAGAGGTGCGCATAGTCAGCCTCACTCTCTCTTCCCAGATAGCAGGACAAGAGTCGAGACAGTTGGAGATGGGCTGGGCGCAGTGGTTGACTAGGGCGTCTTTCGTGTCTTGCCGTGCTGTTAGCATACCACACTGCTTGCAGAGACCGCCTTCATGACCGTTGTCCTATTCTAGTAGATTTCATCCACTCAGTCCACTGGAATCTGTCTTCACATGCTCGGGATAGACAAATCCCTATCTCACCGAAGGTCGATGACCCAACGGCTACTCTCAACCTGGTCTGGCCAGCCTGTCAAAGCTGTTGCCCGGGGTGTGGCCGTTGTGCATGCTACAGCTGCTAGGAGCCACAGGTGAGAGCTGAGTGACAGGTGGGGACCAAAGGTGAACGAGCTGCCCTAAAAGCTGCTCTAAAATGATCTGCCATAAAAGGACACGACATGCCCCTACACCAGAGGTGGTACCCCTCCCTGAACACCATAGATAGATATAGATATTACATTCTGCATTAAGGCTCATCCATACAAAGTAACTTAACTAGGTCAGTAAAAATCAAAATATGACTTTGTTTCATCTCTAACTAGCAGGTTTAATATGTAGTTTGCATAAATTGCTAAATACTTAGCTACAGCAGTTTCTCACATTTTACACAGACTAAAAAGCTTAAGGTATTCTAATTCTTATGCTGTCACTGTGTTGAGTATATATGTCTATTTGCAGAGGAAGAGTGAGGAATAAAAAGAGAAATGTGCAGTATTAAAAATAATAGCAATTGTCTAAACAATAGCAAGAAAATGTGTTAGCAGTAATAAAAATAATACAGTGTAGGACAAATATAAGAAAATGGGAATGAAACTACTAAAATATTATTAGACTTACACCAATGTATTTCAAAGTTGTAAAAGCATCATACTATTGACTGAGGTGGTAAATGGCCAGACAGTCATACAATCCAGTAAAGCCTCAGCCCACAATGGACTATCTTCACCATATCCTTTCTGTGACTTTCCAAGGATGATTTTCTCATATTTGCCAGAAACAGGTACCGATGGCAGCAGATATTGTTATAGAATGTTGTTATAGAATTCATAACTCTTTTTGTTAACTTAGATGTAAAAGAAATAAGAGTCTTTAATCCTCTTAAACCCTGTTCAAGAATTATGACACAAGAATGGATTTAAATTAATGCCATGTGTCATTATTATATTTTTACAGGGATATAGTGTGTTAAGGTGAGTAACCTGAAGCCACAAGACTGCAAGCAGCCTTCAAACCATCTTTCTGCACATATTACCAAAACCACAAATTGTCCTCTCAGACCACAAATGCTCAAAATTGATGATACTGTTTCCTGTCATTTTAAGATAGTTAATCCTTGGAAAAGAATTAACATGGTTTGTAAACTAATAACTTTCCCAGACTTCCCCTCCCAACCAGCAAATAATGGAGCCAAGCCACTCATTTATTTAGTCCTGTTGTCCGTCCATAATCATCCCATCCAGCCATGCCTTCTCTGTCCAATTTTCCTGGAGACTCTAACACTATTATCACTGTATCCATATATCAGATTAGATTTTTTAAAAATTAATGAATCCAGTTCCTGCCAAAAAAATTATAAAAAGAAAATATTTCAGAAACTGGTTTACAAACATATTTCTAATCTATTTCCCCTAAAATATACAAATTCTAATAAGTAATTTATATAAATTTTAATAGTTATACATGGAATAAAATATAGGTTTCTTCAAGCTCATTTCAAAATTATCAGAATCCTGCCTCTATTTTAGCAACCTTTTCCATCCTATCCAGTTGTATTGGTACTTGTACCAATGTGCATGTTTTAGAGCAGGGGTCTCCAACCTTGGCAACTTTAAGACTTGTGAACTTCAACTCCCAGAATTTGTCAGCCAGCAATGCTTGCTGAGGAATTCTGGGAGTTGAACTCCACAAGTCTTAAAGTTGCCAAGGTTGGAGACCTCTGTAGAGGACTTATTGAGCAAATGAATAAAAAGAACAGGGGTACAGATAAAGACAGTATAAGATAAATTTGAGCAATATGATACCTTTGGAATCTCACTTATTTCTGACAGAGATTGCCAAGGTGTAAATGAAGGTGAGTTTTGTATAAAATGTCAAGGTATCACATAAGATTTCATCTCATTGTACTGCTTTGAAACCTACAGTTAACTATGCTAATAAAGCATATAATGTTACAGTTTAAACTTTAAAGTATTGTGTTTTATTGTTCTCCATATGACTTTATATATTTGCTTTATGCAGAATACATATGCAGGACACATGAAAGCTTTGAAGTGGAACAAATAACCTAACAAAACCGTCCCAGAAAATTGTGGGCCAGCTGCTGCTATTTTTGACGTGTTTTTGATTAAAGTCCTTAAGTCTAACAAGACTGGACTGCCACAGCAGAAAAGCTATGGGACACTCTAAATACTTTGATGTAGAGTTGTAGAAATATATATGAGGAATTTATCTACCTCTGAAAAATCAGAGTTTTGCAACTCTCTTACCTGTGAAAGCGTGGCCAATGTTTGTATTCTGCACCAAATTCCTGTAAAATCAAAGGATGAGAATATTATACAGAATGAAAATAAACTAAAATTTGGGAAGTAGTGCATATATTTATTTATTTATTTATTTGTGAGATTTATATACCGCCTCACAGTGCAAGCACTCTCTAAGCGGTTTGCATGGGAGGGAAGTGAGAGAAAGAGAGAGGGAGAGATTCTGAGATAAATAATGTAATTATATTAATTAATTAATTAATCAGAATTATATTATGCTATAGAAAGCTTCCAAATTTGGAACAATTCCTATTATATTTTATAAATAAGTTGAATCAGTTATTTACCAATATTTAAAAATATCTCTATGAAAAACTGTAATAGAAATGAACAAAGATAAATGTTAAATTATATAAAACAAACATTTGCCTGTTCCTATTGATTCATATTATTTAAGAAATAATAGTTATTACATTAGTGCTGTTTCTGTGTCCAAAGCAGATTAAGTAATCTATAAAACAAGAGCTTTTTGTGAGATACCTTCATCATCATCACTTTTAAAAGTAAATTCTTCTTTTAGTCATAGTCAACTCCTGATGACTTCATGAATTATATACTGTAGTGATGGTATAAAAGTACTTTGCTATTGTCTTCTTTCATTTCTGTAGACTTCCAGTCTATCTTTCAAGTCTTCCAGTCTCTCCTATCAAGTACTAATAGTTTCAATCCCTCCTTTTTTTTAGATCAAACAAGGTCAGTTAGTTGCTACCTAATCTTGTCTCTGTATGAATAAACATAGAGCACATACAGTATTTTGGGATAGGCAACCTCCAGCCAAATATAAAGTGGGATCCCCAAAGCCAAAATTTTGTTGAGAACTCAACATTATGTATTATTTCAATAGATGTGTCACATTCCATGTATCCAGCACCAGAAACCATAAGCAACACAGTTTTTGTTTGAAGCATTTTATACTGGAAAGATTGGAAACCTGGCACTGAGTGACATACAAACAAAGTCAGCGTTACCCACGGTATTTCCGCCACGTTTTAAATCCTCTTGCGCATGCCTACCCCACCCCTTTGGCTTCCGGACCCCACGAACAGCCTGGAATCTTCGGCCGCGTCTAGGCTGACACTCAGCTGCTGGTCTGCACTCTGCGCTGCAGCTGATCACCGCTTCATTCCCAGCCAATCAGCTCCAATGCCCAGCTGATCCATTCACCGTCGGCCTCCCAGCTGATCAGTGCAGCCGTTCCATTCGCTGCCTTCCAGCTGATTAGCGCAACTCCCAGTCACGCCGCTGCAGCCTTCCCACCCCAAACGACAACCCCAAGACAGCTTGCCAGTGTGCATTGTAGAAGTTCAAAAATAAAAATGAAATTAATTTTTAAAAATGATATAATATCTTAAATAGTACTTGAACCTAGTGATGTACAGGATTATTAAATAATAAGCAGTAATCTGGAAAATCTAATTCATAAATTTTTAATGAGAAAAAGATGAAGCAGAAAGTCAAAGAAAGATAGCAGAAATGGTAAGTTTCAAGAAATGATTAAATGTATTCAGCTATAAAACAAGACAGGTGTGGGGGACATACAGCTATTCAAAATAGATACTACCAGAATAAAAGACTGAATTGTAGAAGCTTCTTGTCACAGCAAATTAAAAATAAAAAAACTTTAGCAGTCCAACACATAGCATATGCTTGAGGAACACCTTTGCCCAGGTACCATTTTGATTATGAAGCAAAAATGATCATCTTTCCATTCTCATTTTCACTGTCCTTCAACTATTAGAGAATCCACTTAAAACTGGTCTTTAAAGGACAAAAGTGCATGCACAAACAGCCCAATGTTTCTATAGTTTGATAGGTCCACAGTAGTTCTCTCTAAGTGTCAACAAGTGAAGGAAAATCTCTGACCTGGCTGAGCTCTCTGATGTTCTTTGATTATGACTTCAGATAAGGATGGAGCAAAAATAGATCCAAGGAAGACATTCCTTCTCCCATTGTAGAGATTTCTGTTCTAAACTTCTTTAAACTTTAAACAGTATTTTATCTTACATACAAAATGATTTACCGTATTTTTCGGAGTATAAGACGCACCGGAGTATAAGCGCACCTTAGTTTTTGGAGAGGAAAATGGGAAAAAAATCTTCCTACCAGGTATTCATCTGGCTAACGTCCTTAGTCTGGTCAGCTTCAGCACATTATTTTATCCGCTGGTTAGGACTTTAAAAAAATCTTATTCGGAGAGAGTAACAATGAAAGAGCCTGCAAGCCAGTAAGAGCTGGGAAGATCATTAGCACCTGGTTAGGGCTAGGAAAAAACTTTTTGGGAGCAAGTAGAGCAATGAAAAAAACCCTGCAAAGACTTAGGGCTCGAAAAACATTCTTCGGAGAGAGTAACAATGAAAAAGCCTGCAAGGTAAGAGCTGGGAAGATCGTTAGCACCTAGTTAGGACTGGAAAAAAAGCTTTGAAAAAGCTACATTCAGAGTATAAGACGCACCCAAATTTTCAGCCACTTTTAGGGAGGAAAAAGGTCCGTCTTATACTCCAAAAAATACGGTACATTATATAAGAAATCCAGTACAGTTGCTTCTTTACATATCTATGTATCAGTAAATTTGTCTAATTTCTATTAACTTATTTATTCCAGGTAAATTGCCACTGTAGGAAGTGCAGCCTTAGAAGGGAAAATCCATGAAAATATCATGAAAATGATATTTGTAAGAGAATAAAACATGCAGAACAAGAAAACGATATAACTGTAAAATCAAAAGAGCAATAGAAATTGCATTAATCATTGTTTTCCACTCAGCCCCCAAAATGAGAAATAGAAACTATTTGGATTTAAGACAGAAGGGGACTAAAACAAAAACTTTCCTTGGGGAATTGATCTCATAATTGGAGCTCTATTACAGATAAGTCGGAATTTATAATGAGAACTTGAAGAGTGAGCCTACAATTCACCATAAGCAAAAGGGGAGGACTGTAGGGCCAAAATCCAGGGCTTTAGTTATAGAATCACCAGGACATCCTTCTTTCTTCATAACCTGGCAGAACAGTTTTAACAACAGCTTTCCCAAACCAGCATCCTTCAGATATATTGAGACAAGTGACTGGAAAAAAAACTGGGAGTAGCTTCCCAGTAGGTTACACAAATGTATAATACACCTTACCACCTAAAGATATGGAGCCGTTCTGAAATGTCATTAAATCTCGAATTTAAAATTATATAATTGTCCCTTGGAAATCAATCTACAAAGAAAATTTATGTCTACAAAGGCAATTTAGAAAGAGTGAAGTGCCATTTCAATTATACTTGGATCAGGGGTGGGTTCTAACTTACTTCGCTGCCGGTTCGCTTCCTCCCGTGCCGTGTGGGCATGCTGCGTGGGTGCGCCACATGGGTGCACTGCGTGGGCGCACGCATGCACAGTGGCAAAAATTCCAAAAAAAAAGCTGAAAACAAGATGGCGACTGCATGCACAGTGCTGGAAACTCGGCTTCTGCGCATGTGCAGAAGAAAAAAAAGGGAAAAAATGCCCAAAAAAACCTCTAAAAAAACTGAAAGAATTCAAAAAAAGATGGCGGCGCCCACGGACCAGCACCGACCGAACTTGTTCTGTGTCATCATCATGATGTCACCAGAGGGTTGCTACCGGTTCAGGAGAACCGGTCCAAACTGGGAGGAATCCACCTCTGACTTGGATGTTATGAAAGTATAACAATTCTTAGTTAATGCATTAGGACTGCACTTTTATTTGTGGGATTAATTCTAAACTGGACCATGCTTCCAATAAGTTGATAAAAGTTTTTGCCATTGTGTCCTTCCAAGGGCTGAGAGAAAATGATTAGCCCAGGTTCACTGGCTGACTTTGTGCCTAAGGCAGGACTAGAAGTCACAATCTCCCAATTTATAGCCTAATGCCTTAACCAGTACACCAAACTGGTTCTTCTGCTGGTCATCTCCTGCTGGTTATCTAGTACCAAATTAATCAAAAGAAATGAAAATGATCAACACCAGCAGGTAACAATGTATGAATCTGTCCTCTTTGGGTCTTCCTCAAGAGATATCTTATCTGAAATTCCTTTGGTTGGATCAAATGTTGACCTCATGGCACATACTAAATTAAATTAATCTAGATACTATACACTTGGATTTTTCAGAGTTCTCTTTGCTGCTCTACTTCCTAAAATACAGGATGATACTTCATACAGGGTATATACCAGGGGTGAAATCCAGCAGGTTCTGACAGGTTCTGGAGAACAGGTAGCGGAAATTTCGAGTAGTTCAGAGAACCGGTAGCAGAAATTTTGAGTAGTTTAGAGAACCGGCAAATACCACTTCTGGCTGGCTCCAGAGTGGGGTGGGAATGGAGATTTTGCAGTATCCTTCCCCTGGAGTGGGGTGAGAATGGAGATTTTGCAATATCCTTCCCTTGCCACGCCCACCAAGCCATGCCCACCAAGCCATACCATGCCCACCAAGCCATGCCCACAGACCCGGTAGTAAAAAAAATTGGATTTCACCACTGGTACATACATTGATTTTCCTACTTCTGTATTATGTACTGTATTATGTATTATGTACTGCACATCATTTTTCTTCAACTGGTGTTCTACAAATATGGAAGTACTATAGTTCCCAAATTTCCTACATAGTCATATTGGGAATCCCCATATTGGGAATGAACCAGGTTTCAGAAGGATGGCTTACACTGATCAGCAGCAGCATTACAAGTTTGCATTAAAAACAAAACATTTTAGAGATGCCAGGGATTAAATATGTGACTTGAATATTCACTGAACTATGGCTGTTTCCTGATACACCATCCCTATAAAAAGCATACAATTCTTTGAAATCGTTGTTTGACTGATTGTTCTCTCAGACATCTTTATTCCAGTATTGTATTGTACTGCTCTGCTGCTACTGTTTTTACTGCGATCACCAGCCAATACTGTACTAATGAAGCACATACAGTCATTAGCTTTTACTCCAACAGTAGATTAAACAGTTATATTCTCACCATGAAAAATATAGAACAATGGACAAATGATCCACTTAGGCCAGAATGCTTACTCTAACTGGCAGTTAATCATAGATTTCTCAGTTGAAGGAACCTAGGATCCTTATTTGAACATGAAAACCATGAAATGCAGTTAATAATTTCATTATTTCAGTGCAGTTTCCTAAATAAAATAATCTGTTTAGAATGTCATCTCAATGAATGTGCTTTGAAAGAAAGATACAGAAAAAGGCAAATAGTTTTAACAGTTTATTATGTGCACTATTGAAAAAACCATTTGGTAGGGAATCATTCCTTTCTCTCTGCTTCTCTTCAGTTATTAAATGTCTTTATTAACAACTGTGGAAATTGCGTGTCAGGAGTTGTAAGATTATCCCATTTCATTCTTCCATTCTTTTTATTCCACCCACCCACCCCCATATCTCCTCCTCCCTGTTTCCCTCCCCTCCTCCTCCTCTTTCCATGCATAACTTTCTTTGCTTTCTTTTCATCTAGATCTATTTTCCCAATCTAAAATCTAATCCACAGATTTTTCAAATCAATTCTACTTTCCCCTAATTCCCACATACAAATTATGCCAATAAAATGTAGTCTTCCCCAAATGTTTATATTTTCAAATATTATTTGAGTCCCTTGACCTGCCCAAGTTATTATTATCCTACTCAGAAAAAATCCATCTAAACTATTGTTCATTTAGATTTTATGACCTCATATTTTCCTTTATGAATTCTGGAGAGTCCAATCCTTCATCTTGACTTGGTTCAAGACTTATGTCCAGATCAGATGCAATAAGTCATGATTTTCCAAATCTCTATGCCCTTGGCAAAAAGCAAACAAAAGCAAATCCAAATTCAAATATACCAGACAACCCATTAGGATAAATGAATTAAAAGAACATCTGAGCAGGTATCTGGTGTGTGTCTTGATTTGTTCTTTTATAATAAATTATATTCTCCCCACTCATTTGTTTGCCAGTCATAGGAACTAAAGATTATTATTTGGTCTATGTACGTGACAACAGCAATTTGCAAAGCCCATTGGCAAGAAAATCAGGTTAGAATGACAGAGCAAGAAATTAAGCAGAAGTCTGATGTAATTAGCTATAACAATCAGTGTTCTAATTTCTGATTTATTGTTTCCTGTTTTCCTGCTGCACTTAGCCCATGCTTACTATATGTATTTCATATAGGTCAAACACTTGGCTTATCAGTTCCCAGTAAAATCATAAAGTCATAGTTAACAATATTTATTTAAACATGCAGGATGCTTCCCACCACTGTTAGGAAATGGCTATTGCTAATAGCTTGTTGGCACTATTTCCGCACTTCTGAAATGTTTTTATAAAGACCAAAAATCCTTAATATAAAGAAAATAGACTTGAGAGGAAGTCAGCTTTTCCATGTTTTTATTAATACTGAAGGCATATTTTGGTTGTTACCATATTGCCATATCTCTGTCAAACATTTGATGTAGTAATTTAAACAAAATTAAATAAAAGAATGTTTCCAAAAATTAAATAAAAGACCTTCACCAATACCTGCTTATAAAAGAAAGAGCACATGAAATCTTTTGTGCAACATTTTCAGTTGTGGACTAAAGTTTGATTAGAAGTAAGAAGATTAAGAAGAGGTTTATCAATAATTACAATATAATTTAAGATCTGGTTCCATAATTCTAGTTTGGCTGCTGTCTTCGCATTATACTGAATAACAGTGATAATGATGCACTGAAGCTAGTACACTATGAAGGCTTACTAAATACCAGAGAGACGAAACTGACATACAAGAAAGATCAAATGAAAAATAGAAGAGAGACATGGCAAGGCAAAGTATTACATAGATGGCAGCAAAAAAATAATAACAACAACAACCTAGTAGTAAAGTAGATAACAACAAGACCTGGCAATGGCTAAGAGCAGAAAAGTTGAAGCAAGAGACAGAGAAGCTTATTCTGGCTGCAGAAGACAAAGCCTTAAGAACAACACATACAAAGCCAGAATTGAGAAGGCAGCAACAGACAGCAAGTGCCACTCCACAAAGAGGCTGAAGAAACAGTGGACCATCTGGTTAGCTGCTGCAAGAAGATTACACAGACTAAGTGTAAACTAAAGCATAGCAACATAGCAACAATGATGCATTGGAATATTGGCAAGAAATTCCATTTCCCTGCAAAAGGAACTGGTGGGACCACAAAATAGACAAAGTAATAGAGCATGAAGAAGCTAGAGTGGTCTGGGACTTCAAAATTCAAAAAGATAAAAACCTGCTGTAACATCCCAGACTTAACATATGTCGATAAGAAAGAAAGAAAGTCTGGTTAGTGGACATGGTAATACCAGCAAAAGAAAAGAGAAAGAACTGGAGAAATGCATAATAAAAAAGACCCAAATAGAAGTAAAATGACTGTGGCAAAAGAAAGCAAAGATTGTATCAATAGTAACAGGTACCTTGGGTGAAATACCAAAACATCTGGAGCACCACTTGGACACCATCGGCATTGATCAAATTGCTATTAGAAAATTGCAAAAGGCAGCTTTGCATGGAACAGCTCACATCCTGCGACGATACCTTTAATATCATCAAACAACAGCATCCATCTATCCTAGGTTTTTGGAAAGAACTCAATAGTAGATAAAAGTGTCAAATCCAGTCTAAACATCTGGCTTTGTGAATAACCATAATAGTAATAATTTCCAGTTACAATGTACAGAACTGGTTTTTTTGGTATGTCACTTTTATAGCAATGTGCTATTGACAATTTTAAAAAGTTTAACTGGATTTACATTTCCCAAAAAAAAAAGTCAAAAAGCAGTTCTAGCAACTAAATTAAGTAGCACGTGGACATTTCTGTCACTGTTAATAACTGACTAGCATGGTAAGCTTTTATTAATATTTCTATAACTGAAAAATATTTTTAGAAGTGTGATACTAACGGAACCTACAACAGAATGTTGAACTAAAAACATATTTTATTCAAAATTTCCCATTTTATTCTCCCCCACCCCTCAATTTTCTGGAATTTTTTTCCTTCAAACACTTTCTGTGCATTCTGTACTAACTAAATCTATTTAGCTGGTTTATTCTTGCCGTTTACAAGTTTGGGAAAAAATCCTTTTCCTTTTAAGTAATTTTCCAAATCTTGGGAGTTTCTATAAGTTCCTCTTGGATGTGAATAGATCTACAGAAGGACTTCTACTTGAATAAATTATATTATTAAGCAAATTCTTCAATATGATGGGAACTACAGGTAGTCCTCGACTTACAATTGAGCCCAAATTTTTTGTTGTTAAGTGAGAAATTTCTTAAGTGAGTTTTGCCCCATTTTATTACTTTTCTTGCCTTAGCTCAGCAGTTCTCAACCTGTGGATCTGGAAAGATTTTAAGGTGAACTTCAGGATGGAGTATTCTCAAATATTATTGCAATTTTCTTTCCATATATGAACCAAGCTGGGGGAAGAGGTGAGTGCTGGAAGAAACTCTTTCATACCAAGATAGTCAGCCAGACTTTTACAAATCCTGGCTGTCAGAGCACATGGATGAATGCTGGTGTGTTGTTTTCTATCACTCTTTAAGCAGATTAACTTGGAAGAGAAAGAGAGAGAGGTTCAGGTGTATTCTTGCTACTGTTTTTTAAATTGGTTTGCTTCTTCTTATGTAGTCTTTCACTTTTTGCCAAACTAATTTTCTATGTGTTTGAACTGTATGTGGTTAGCCTATGGTTTTCAGCTTTTTTACTTACCCATTTATTCTTATCTCCAAAAAAATCATTGAGTTAATCTTTTGTGCATAACTGAGTCAGATATAGTGTTCTCAGTATGAATATGCATAATATAGGATTTTTTTTAAGTTACAGAAAAGATATCCAGTAATGGAGTGAGGATGTGAACCTGAGTTTATTTAAGGCTAGTGCTGTTGTAAGGAATATCCTCTGGGTTCAGTTCCAAGTGGGGAAAAAGACACTGGATTCATGGAAGTTGCTTGGAAAGAAGGTTTAATGGAGGACAGGAGCACATGGCATGAGCTCCTGAACAGAAAAGGTGGATCACATGCTTCCAGATGTTGGGTGAAGAGAAAAGGGCCGAGATGCTGAGAGTTCCTTGTTTTATGTCCTCTCTTGGGCCCTGCCCTGGGGGCCTCCTGTGCCTGTGCAAGAAATGTACTCTGATTGGCTGTCAGACTCCCATGGGGCCATGCAGGGGCAACTCTGTAGGCTGTGTTTTTGAGTTCAAGTTTGGCTGAGCCTTGCTGGGTGATGGTGCAATGAAAGTGCTTTGGGCAATTCCTAATATGGCTGTCTGAAGGAGATAGATCTTTGTTATGTAGAATAGACTGGTCCAGGCTATTAATAAAAGTGGAGGGCATGAGTGAGCTGGGCCATTCTTTGATGGCACATTGACAAAGGTGTGGGCTACTAAGAATGAGTCTTTTTCTGCCTAAAAGCATATTTCTGGGGATATTCTATATAATATTCTGCCTTTTTAATATTTCCTAGGATATTTCATTTTTCTAGGAGAGGGGTGGGTGCTAACTTCCTACAGTGCAACACTTTAATATCCAGAACATTAGTTCTCAATATGCTGTCACTTTTAAACAAAAATTATCTTTATCCTCAAAGATGCAACCCTTTTTGTCTCAGAGGTGGATTTTAATTTTCCTGTTACAAAATACTATTTAAAAGGCTACTTAATTTGTTGTCTCTCAATAAGTTATCTCTCAATAAGACAAATGAAACATTCCTATTTTACTTTTTTCATTTAATAATTGAATACAAATATTCCTTGCCTTATTAGTTTAACTGGAAAATCAGGGACTAAACTGGTAGAATACCACTAGAACCTGAGGCCAGGAACTTTCCTCTTTCTGTCACCTTTTGACAGTTTATGCTGTTAATTGCCTCAATCAACCAGAGAACAAGCAATTCTCTGTCTGCCAGCTGGCAAGTTTGATCTCCAAAAGCTGCCAACCTTGAAGATTTAAAACCTATAACAAAGGGCTGTTAAGGTAAACAGTTTATGGAATAACCCACAGAGAGCTGTTGGACCCTCTTTGGTAACTAAAGGTAGACACTCCCACTAGATTTCCTTCCCTTCCCTTGTTTACAATTTTTAAAAAGAGTATGAAAAAAATAGAAGAAAGACAGCCTGGGTGTTGCTCTGATCAAGACAAAGCCATATTTTCCATTTTATAAGGCCATGTTTTGATAAATAAGTTTAGATTTAAGTCAAAGAAAAAGTTGTGGAATGTTTTTTCCCCCCAGCACTCTTTTACAAGAATTGTAACATGCCCCTGTGCCAATAAAATGACATTTGTAACCTCACATTTTTCATTTGGTCTGTCAAAAATGATGGCTCCTCATAATTTTGTAAGATAATTCAGCTGACAAGCAATTACTGAGTTTTCCAGTTCTATCTCCACAGAGTAGCAGGTCTGATCATTATGTATCTTTGTTTGTTTCTAGGGGAAACTTATATAATCAGGGCAGTACTTCAAAGTTGGGGGTGCTTCACTTCCCCAAAGAATTTATAAAAACATTTTCTCAACATTTTTCTTGCAGAAAGTCATGCAGCCCAACCTGCTTCTTAAAACAAAACAAAAAGGTCACATTGGTACATTTTATTTTGCAATGTTCATGTGCAGTACATGCCTAGAATTCTCATATAGCTACAGTATGTATGAGCTAAAGCCAGAGCAAGATATGAAGAAATACAAAATGTCCACTTCCTTTTTGTCTTAGAGTTGCTTTGCTTTGTCTCTATTATGCAAACTGCATAATCGAAGCAAATCAAAAACACTTCAGAGAGGCCTATTACCCTCAAGCCTCTGGTTGGCAATGTGAACTCAGTGTTCCTTCTGAATCAGAAATTACGAAGCACATTAAACACAAGCCTGTGATTTGTTTTAGCACTGTACTTATCAGACATTGTTGAGATATGATAACAGTTCAGGGAAGAGAATGTAATTATAACAGTAGCATCATGGAACATATCCAGATGTTGCTTCGAATCTCTTTGCAAAGTGGCTTTGATGTCATGCTGATCAGTGGTTAATCCCTTTCCAATTTTTCTTGACCTTACATCTCTCCTTTTGCCTTGGGCTGATGGGAAACTTCCATGTTCAAGGAGAAATTGTTGTTGCAGGAGCAAGTGTAATTCACAATGTTGCTTTTTTACAGGTATCTCTGCAGCCATAGGAGAAGAGGTATATATCTATTTATCAGGGGTGGGTTCTTCCCGGTTCGGACCAGTTTTATAAAACCGGTAGTGACCCGCTGACGACATCACAATGATGTCACCAAACCGGATCGGTCGGTGCCAGTCCATGGGCACCGCCATCTTTTTTTTGAATTTTTTTGATTTTTTTTTATTTTTTTTCTTCTGAGCATGTGCAGAAGCCGAGTTTCCGGCACTGTGCATGCACCATCTTGTTTTCGGCTTTCTTTCTTTCTTTTTTTAAATGTAATTTTTATTTTATTTTATTTTTTATTTTATTTTTCTTCTGAGCATGTGCAGAAGCCGAGTTTCCGCTACTGTGCATG